>APFE030312842.1:27340-79549 GCA_000404065.3 Pinus taeda
TTTCAGCCTAATTTTTTGAGATCTTTCCATTGGAACACTTAGTTTCAACATCTACAACTTCAGTTTCTATTAGTATGGAAAGTCCATGCCAAGTTATTCTTGACAGCACCAACTACTTCCAATGGTGGTCCTACATTGTGGATTTACTTAGAAGTAAAGGTCTTTACAGAATAGCGTTAGGCCCAGAAACTAAACCTCAAGATGAAGATATGGAAGCCAAATGGGAAAATATGCAAGATCAAGCACGTGGGTTGATAGGGATGTCTATTTCTCCAAACCTTAGATTCCATATCACAGAACTTGATACTCCTAATGAAGCAATGAAACAACTCATTAAAGTTTTTGTAATTAAAAATGAAATTAGAGCCCATCAACTTGAAAATGAGTTGCTTACATTGGACCCCAATAATTTTTCTTCCATTGAAGATTTTTTGTCCAAGTTCAAGACCCTTAGACTTCTCTTGGAAGGTGTTTAGGTTAAGAAAGAAGATGGTAACTTTATCTATTCCATTTTTACTAAGTTGGGACCAACCTACTCTTTGTTTGTTTCCACCTTCCATTTCTACTAGAGAAGACTTTATTTCTTAAGGACAAGACTACAAGTCCCCCTCTTTTGATGCCTTTTTGTGATTCTTTAATAAGAGAACAAGAAAAGCTCTTATATATTGGTCTTCTTAATCTTGAAAAATCTTCTAAGAAAGCCTTAGCTGCCCAACAACAACCAAATTCAAAGAATCCTAAGAAGCAGTATCCTAAAAATAATGGTCCTAAACCAAACAAGTGTCCTAAGAAATTTTAGTCTCAAAATGAAAAATCATTTCAACCAAATGATAAGGAAAATAAAAAAAGAGAAGAACACTGATAGACATTTCCACTTTTGTAATCAAGATGGCCACTTAGAATCCAAATGCTTTAAGAAGATGGAAGCCTTGGAAGCAACAATGAAGAAGCATAACATCCATTTGGATCATTCTTCAACTTCAACTTCATCTTTAGGAATATCACTTTCTGCATGTGGTTTTTAAGCATCTCGGTAAAGTTATGCACTAAATGTATATTCTTCTTCTCATCATCATGAGTGGCTAATTGATTTTGGAGCTTCTTATCACATGGCTAAAAACAAAGCCATGTTTTCTTCTTTAAATGATTGTAACACCAAAAATATATATGTTGGTGATGATAGATATCTTAGTGTTGTAGGGATTGGAATTGTTCATCTAGACAATGGTAAATTTAATGATGTATTATGCGTTCCAACCTTATCCTACAACCTTCTATCTGTATATCAGATAACTCATTCAAGTGAAGGTAAAATCGTTGAATTTTCACCTCACGATGTTGTAATTAAGGACCTAAGAGATCCTAGGCAGATTTTATCCACTGGAATTGTTGATGATTCTACAAGGTTGTATAAGTTTAACAAATTTGGGTCATCAAATATTCCCTTGGTATTGGTTTCTCATAATAATGAAGTGAGCAAACTTTGGCATGAGTGATTTGGTCACTTAAACTATCACTCCCTTCAAAATCTACAGAAAGAAAATATGGTGATAGGTCTTCCAATGGTATATTGCAGAGATGGTGTTTGTTCTGGATATGTACTCGGAAAACATCATTGAGATAGTTTTGAAAAATGTGCCTCTTGGCACGCCTCAACCCCTTTACAACTTGTGCATAGTGATTTATGTGGTCCACTTCCAGTTGTTTCATTCTCTGGCTACAAGTATTTCTTAACTTTCATTGATGATCTCTCCAGACTCACTTGGGTATACTTCTTAAAACTCAAGAGTGAAGTATTTAACATGTTCTTGGCCTTTAAGGCCTTTGTTGAAAACCAATATGGACATCAAATTCTTAAGCTAAGATCTGATAATGGCAGAGAATATGTTAACAACAAATTCATCAAATTTTGCACTAAGAATGGAATTCAAATGCAACATACTGTTCCATATACTTCACAACAAAATGGAGTAGCTGAAAGGAAGAATCACACCTTAAAGGAAATGGCTAATTGTATGCTTCAATCTAAAAGACTCAGTCTTAATTTTTGGGCAGAAGCAATTAATTGTGCAAATTACATGGCCAATCGCACTCCTACTAAGATTTTAAAGAATATCACTCCAGAAGAAGCATGGAGCTCAATTAAACCATATGTTAGTCACTTTCATGTTTTTGGAAGTGAAGAATGGGCCCATATTCTAGATGAGAAACCTAAAGCTTTAGAACCTAAGAGTGAAAAATGTATTTTTGTTGGATATTTTGAAGATTTCAAAGGATATAAACTTATTCCACTTAAGTCCAAAAATGTTATAATTAGAAGAGGTGTAAAGTTTGCTGAAAATATATTGACCTACGAGCCTTGTTCGACGGATGTGCCACCTCTCTCTATCCCTTCTACTTCTGAAAATATTTCTTCTTCAGATGATGACAACGAGGATGACAATCCTCCCCCACCTTCTCAGGATCCTCCTTCAGCTCCTCAGCTTCCAAAATGGGTCCGTGCTACTCGGGATGTAGCAGGTGCTCTTTCCTATGATCTTACAGATCAACTACGTACACATTCTCGGTTCGATAGAGCTTCTTCTTTACTGGCTTAAGCTTCAACGAATTATGATCTTGACACCTTTGCAGAAGCTTCAGGCCATCCAGATTCAGACGCAACTATGAATGAAGAATATTGTTCATTATTGGCAAATGATACATGGAATCTTGTTCCTCTTCCAAAGGGATGAAAACTTGTTAGATGCAAATGGGTTTACAGAACCAAGTACGGACCAGATGGAAAAGTTGATAAACATAAAGCTTGTCTTGTTGCTAAGGGTTTTGCACAAGTTGAAGGCATTGACTATACTGAAACCTTCTCCCCTATTGCCAAAATGAACTCTATCCGCCTTGTTCTTTCTTTTGCTACCTCTTTCAAATGGGAAGTCCATCAGATGGATGTTAAATCTGCCTTCTTACATGGGGACTTGCATGAAGAAATCTATATGGAACAACTTACTGCCTTTATACAAACAGACTCAAGCCTCATATTTCAGCTTAATAAATCCCTTTATGGTCTCAAGCAAGACCCTCGGGCTTGGTATGCCAAAATGTATAGCTTTCTTTTAGAAATTAGCTTTTCTAGGTGTCGTTTTGACAATACTGTCTACACCAAGAAAGTGGGAAAGTCTCTTATCATTCTTGTTCTTTATGTTGATGATCTTATCCTTACTAGTAGTGATCCCAACCTGATAAACCATGTGAAGCCCAACCTTAAAAATAATTTTGAAATGACAGACTTAGGACACTCGCATTATTTTCTTGGTCTTCAAGTCTTGCAATCCAAGGAAGGTATTTCCCTTTCCCAGTCCAAGTATGCCTGTGATCTTCTATGCCATTTTCACATGAAAGACTATAAGCCATACCCTTGTACTTCCCCTAAAGTTGATGCTACCTTATACTGTCAACTTGTAGGAAAACTTTTATATCTGACCCATACTCGTCTTGAGATTTCCTTTGTTGTTGGCCTTATTGCTTGGTTTACAGAAAACCCACATGAAATTTGTTGGAAAATAGCTAAAAGAATACTTTGTTATGTTCGAGGTATAGTTCAATTTGGGATTCATTACAGTGTAGAAGCATCTCCTCTATTGGTTGGTTTCATTGATTCCGATTGGGCTGGTGACCCTGATGATCAGAAGTCTACTGCAGGTTATGTGTTCACTCTTGGTTCAGGACCTATTACATGGGCTTGCAAGAAACAAAGTGCTATTTCTATTTCTTCAGCAAAAGCAGAGTATCGTGGTGCTGTAGAAGCTAGTAAGGAAGCCCCGTGGCTTCATTAGATCCTGTCAGAGTTTGGCTTTCAGCATCAACATCCGACTACACTTTGGTGTGATAATCAAAGTGCCATTCAACTATTGAAAGATCCAATCCAACATAAATGCAACAAACACATTGAACTGCACATGAAATTCATCAGAAATCTCATTCATGACCATATTCTTGAAGTGTAATATTGTTCAACAGATGATCAAGTTGCAGACATCTTTACAAAGGCTCCCATAGAGGCGAAGTTTACTAAACTTTGATTTATGGTTGGAGTTCAGGAAGTTGTCACTAAGGGGGGATAGTCTCTAATGCCTCCTTCCTTCTCCTATTGTGTCATATTTGTACATCCTTCAATCCTATCCCAATTTGTTCTTAAGGGGGGATGTTAGGATATTCCAACGCATAGGAAATAATTAAGTATAACTTGGTCTAGTGTAGAGTTAGGTAAAGTGTTTTTCTTTACTATGTACTTTTGTAACTTACAATCCGATGATCACGATATGTAGTGATACGACGGTTCATTCTCTCCTCAGTATTACCGACACTTGATCCATGGCATAACACTCGATTGGTCCATAATATCTATTTAAATAGCATGGAGGGTCATTTGTAGGGTAATCGTTCATGAGATAAGCTTATGCAAATTTTCATTATTTTATTAATAAATTGCTTGAAGTGGCCGCATTGGCTTAGGCTGTGGATTGTTTCCCTCTTTTAGGGTTTTAACCATGTCAAGAATACTGGTGTATTGATCTGTGATCTGTTTGTGAGCGGTGTCCTTTGGTGTTCTGTTTGAGGAACTTACCCTGTAAATTCCTACAATAAGCCCATCTAGATATTTGTTTCAAAATAAGAAATGAAAACTTAAATAAAAATTACCTTTGTGATGGTATTTCATCATGACATATTTTAGTTTACATCATCATCCCACATAAATTTGACATATCTCCCAAAGATATCCATTGTCAAGGGTCTCCATATTTTTCAGACTTCCATTAGAGTCTTCATATCTTTCCGAGAGATTTCCTAGTCAAATCTTCTTGGTTTTTTGGATGTTGATTGCTTTTAACATGGTTACATTATCTCATGATCTATTCCTTCCTTTCTTCACGCATTTCATTTCATTCCTAGGAGCTTCCAATCAGAGTTCCTCAATTGTAGTCAACCACCTCATACTTCATATGATGACATATTATGTAGATTTCATCTAGTGTGACCCATGCCTTTTGACAAACTTTCATAGGAGGAGATTCCTTTCCTTTGATCATGATTCTAAAGATTGAGTAGTTATCCATGTTACCTACAACCATACAACATGAATTTATAATATTGCATACAAGCATACATACCTCATTTACCTTCAGGTCATCTAGGCTTCTTTTAGCAGCTTCCTTGAATGAAAAGAGTTTCAACCCCTTCATCTACCTCATCCCTTATGTCATCATTCCATCATCACATGAATGCCACAAGTTGGAGTTCCTGATGAAACACTTGCTTCCACTCTCTATTGGTGAACCATTCGATGAAGATTCCATCAACGAGTCTTGAGGATCTTGCATATCCTTATCCACTAGATGTTACCTTTTGATATATGATGAGCCTTTTCCTGGATGAATTATTCATTTTGGATTCCAATGAGGTCCTCAAGATTTATATCCTTCATGGTTGACTATAAGAAATCCTTCATGTTTCCTATCGTGATGTCACAAGCCCTTACTTCTAATGCTTTTCCTTTTCCTTGGACTTCCTTCTTTCAACTTTCTCCACTTCTTCGATGAAATGGACTTCTTTTCTATCTTCCTTGTTATTGTCCTACTTGATATTAGGACAATATTTTGTTGTAATTCTCATAGCATTGAATCTTAGCTATGTTCTTCTTTTCCTTTTGACAAATGTTTGAACATTTTTTTCCCTCAACCTGTCTTCTTCTATCTTGCATAGAAACCAAAAGTTGTTGAATGTGATAGCCTTCTTATCTTTGTAGAGATTTGTTACCTTGTTCACCAGTTAGTATATTTAGAACAGTTATGATTATCTCCTTATCATCGCTCCCAGATCTTGCAATTGAGATCTTATGAAGATAACCCCTTATCCTTTGACACCTTCAATTTGTGTAGATCAGATCTAAGTGATGTGACCTTCTTTATCTCATATTCAGAGAATAGTTCTATTAGTTTATCATATATCTCTTTCATGTATCCAATTGTGCCATATAGGGATGAGGAATCTTTGACTGATTTCATAAGAATCCCTTGAGCCCTTTGATCCCTTTCCATGTATTCAGAGGACACCTTTTCATTGATATGTTCAATGAATTCACTTTCTTTGAGGACTATTTCTATCCTCCTTTTATATGCAAGGAAGTTCGATGAACCAACCAACTTATATATCTCCTTGCAAAATGATTTTTTATCAGATTTAAATTATAGAATCAAAGATACTTACTTGATAAGTGAATGTGAAATCTCCAACTTGATCACTTTGATGGTGGTTGAAGAAGATGTATTAGTGCCCCCTTTTGGATGATATTCTTCCAAATGAAAATTCCTTCATCAACAAAAGGATATTGATCCTTTTATGATGATGATTAATTAGGATGTTTTGATGCTTCCTCAAATGATCTTCTTCAAGGATAAGGAGGGGATCCTTGCTTCAATGAGAGGGAACTTGTCTTATAGCTTTTGAAGATGATGACAATGCCTTCTAGCCTTCTTTGTCTTCAAGATACTCCGACTTCTCAGTGGTGAATGAGTGCAGATAAAATTTTCTTTTAGGGTCTCCAAGATGATGTGATATTAGTACTAGAAATGGTTCTCTTGGATGTCTATAATTTGGGATGCCTTGCTTTGTAGATATCTTCATCTTGATGAGGGTCTTTGTGGTATTTTTCTAAGGACTATAGGATCCAACACTCTTACTGGTGTAGACTTCTAGTTGCCTTGATTTGTAGATCTATTCACCTTGAATAGAAATAAGGCTTTGGCCTTGATTATTTGAAGACCCCAAGACATCTTTTGAAGTAGACTTCCTTCTTTGATCTAGGGTTTTACTCTACAATGTAGATCATTAAACTTACTTTGATATCATTCAACTTTTCATTTGATTCCTTTCTCGAGATTCGATCCTTGAGTGTCCCTTGATAAGATGCCCTTCCTTGACTTTGACACCTTAGCTATGATACCCTGTTGATAAATCTAGGGCATCATGAATTAGATGATCTCTCTTCCATTAGTAACTGCTTGTGAATCCAAATTCTAGAAGAGACCCAAGCTTCTATTTTTGCAATCAACCCTTACACTTCACCACTCCCTTATCATCTTACTTTCTATCCCTTACATCCAGACTTATTTTTATTCTAGAGATCCAAACTGATCTCTGTTCTAGGTCATCGAAAATCTCAAAGATATCGAACTTCTAAATTGTGTGTAATGCGAAGTGCCTAGACAAATATATATAGTAATTCATCCTATATAATGATCCGATATGAGCATCTGAATGGGTGAGCCTCCTTAATTGAGTGAGCTGACACGAGCCATTACTTCATCTGCATGTTGACATGAACAGAGGGACTTTGTGCTTGTCGTTGGAGGGCTTTAGACTTCTACACATTTGGCACATGCTCAAGAAGAGCTCTTCATACATGACATTAATTCTTTTGACTTAAATGAAAAATCCTAAGTCTCTCAATGGTAGCCATTTAAATAAAATCTCTTTCTCATGAACGCATGAAGCAAGCATCACAAAAATAATTTTATTTTCTTCTTTTCATCATTAAAAAAATCACAATTACATGTCATTATGAAGACCGAACCTAGTTACACTTTTAAGCAAAGGAGCCATGAAGAGGTGCAATGCCTTGCATAACTCTTAGAAGAAGTGGCTCAACAAGATATGCATGCATAAATACTCATAGTAGTCTTTTGTCATAATGAGATTCAAATAATGATTAGTGGCTATGGTGAACATGTAACGAGGAACAAGTTGACAGGTTGAATGTGTAACAAGAATTGAATGTGTTGTAGTGATTTTTCCTTGGACTAGATGATTGTGAGGACTAAGAGTCGTCCTATTTATGTTTGGTAAAGAGAGCACTAAAGAAGGGAGGGTCAAGGGATTGTAGAGATTAGAGAAGGACTCCCTTCTATTGTGAAAACTTTCCTTGTCATTTGTGAATGTCTATGGGCCTTGTCAAAGAATGGAAATGTTGAACATTAAGATTCTTTCTTGTGTGTGGAGGACAATGACTTTCACTCTTTGTGTTAAATCTCATCTGAAAATCGTGTTTTAAATCCCTAAGTTTAGTTTTTCACTCAATGCATGAATATTTGGCTTGGGATTAGTTATCAATGCGAAATATTGTAGCATAGCTAAGCCTAAGGTTGGGTGGAGAGTGGCTCACCCTTCTTTAGTTCCATATTGCAAACAAATTGACTTAGGATAAATATCTCTTATGCATGGTTATTTAATTTCTCTTTCCAACAAATTTATATATACATGCATTAATCCTTTAGAAAATTTCATGGTTGTAGATGTTATACTATTTTTCTATATCTTTTTATATGTATTAAATTTTGCAACAACACTGGTTGAGGAAGATAAGGAAGATAAGCTTCCTAAATGCAAATTTAAACAGGTTAGGTTGGAATTTATTTTATAACCTTTCTTCTGGGAGGTTCCAAAAGATGAAAAATAGACCATAGTGAGGTGAAATCACACTAATAATTTGGTTCAAATTTCAGATCTAGGACATGATATTTTAGGAAATAGGATTAGAGGAGATCGAGCTTGCTCGATGCTCCTAAAATCATGCATTCAATAGGTCATGTTGGAATTTCGGTTAGAAATTTTCTCATGTGAGGTTTTAGAAGCTTAAACTGATATCATAGTGATGGGAACAATACATTTCTCCTATCAAGTCTCTCAAATGTAAAGAAGTTATCTATTGCAATGTCTAAAGAAGTCATCCATTGCAACCTCTAGATGAAATTTTTTAGCGCCATGTTGCACACAGGCTAGAATGCCCTATGGTCACCACTAGCATATAAAATCAACGAAGCTTTTTTCTCATGAAACCACGATCCCGACATGTTTGTGTTCATCGCTCATCTAACATGAAAGACACAAAAATATCAACCATGGAATATCTTACTGCAAACTTGATTAAGAGCATGGTTCTCCACAAGTACTACATTCTCCACTCTCTATGTGAAGAATCTTTATACATCATTAGAGAATTTTATATCCACCACCCTAAATCTTGAAGGTTCTAGAAACTTGGCTGCATAACAGGAAATTCCACTTACCCAGAGCTAAGCCACTTCGTCTAGGATTTCTAATCATAATTTTCATACCTAGAGATAAGACACTTTCCTAGAGCTAAGTCGCTTACCCAGAGCTAAGCCACTTCATCTTGAGAATTTTTTTGAATTTAAATATAGGAGGATCATCGATAGCATGTTCCCATAATGTTTGAACTGTTATAGAAATGCAAACTTTAGGTCAAGAGGAAAAAGTATTATTCCAATCCCATATTCAGAATTTTTTATTGTTGCAACTAGTATTCATGAGGATTTACATAAGGTCCTAAGAATTATTAGAATTCTTAGTTTTGAATTATTCTGCAAAATTTGGAGAGAGTTCATTCCAATGCGTGAAATTTTTCGAAAGTTAACCAAATACTAGTTGCACTCTCTTTCCACCCAAGTCAAGTCTTCAAATTCTCTATTGTGATCTATTCATGACATAGATGGCTAGAGCCACACATTTGTTTAATGATTTAGTTCATTTAATGAACTATCTACAATTTCAATATTTGAATTAATTCATACTTAAATATGTATGACTTAATTTTTGAAACAAGTATATCAATAAGGTTAATCAAATATATAAACTCCATATATATTATAATAAGAATATACGATTAAATATATATATTTGTACATCATATAACATTGGTTATAATGAAAAAATGAATACTTCCTTTTTTAACAAATTGGAACCAATTACTTCAAGCTATACCTAAGTTATGCCTACAAATACAGTTTCATATCCATAACATCATTATCCTAAGTCATTTAAGGTTATATGACTACCATAATTAAGAGAAAAAAATTAATTTATATCAATTATTCAATTCATAAAACTCCATATTATCAACTACCTCTAGCACAAGATACACTTTTGCAGGTTTAGACAAGTTCCACCCACAACATGAACACCACCATTTATGTGGTTGGACAGAACAATCCCCTTCACACTCAAGAAAATGGATCTCCCTTAAAACTCTAGGTAGAAAATTTTACATAAGCATAGAGTAACTAATGTGAGAAACAATTGCCTTAGAGAGTTTCCCATTCCTGAAAATTTCAATGGAGATTGTATCAAAAAAACATAATGTTGCAATTAATATATTCATTGGTCTTTAATATTTAATAATAATTAGATAATAATAGTGTATTTTTATTTCATCCAATTGGATACATGAAGAATTAAAATGAAGAACTAAAATAACTAAGTGGTTATTTATTTCACCATTTTGTGCTTAAGAACCCTTATATATTTTTTACTTGTGTTGGGTTCCTACCATAACCTCCCACCTTCATCCTTCAAGCATAAAGTGAGTGGAAAGTATCATTACAATAACTCTTGTTGCCATATTATTAGCATCTTCATGAATTATATATTGTAAAAGGGTCCATCTATTCTTCTTCAAGCCCATTCTTATTTCCACTATTGTAATGAATATTACTATTTTACTAAGTCATCACATCTTTTGGGCGCTTTAACATTGAAATAAATGCATGAGTGTCTTTTTTTGGATGCATAAATTTTCAAATGAACACAAGTTTTTTTCATAGAACCAAAGAAGAAAATTTAAGAGATGAATAGATATTTGCATTTTTATCCAACCAACTATGAAAAAAATGGATATAAATTTTTGAACTTTATACAATGAATCACTTGCATGTTCCCTAAAAAGGACACACAATATAATTCCTTTTGTAACAAGATAAAGAAACACAATATATAATTTTTCATATGCATGTTTGGATGGATGAGAAATAAGATATTAGATGGATTGATTTCTTTGCATATGACTATAGGTCCTAGCATTAATGTAGAAAATATTAATGCATATTATAAAATAATTGAGAAAAAATACACATTATGTTATTAGTTAATATATTTTTTATGTAGAACATTTTAGAGACTTTCCGGAGTGGCCGAACGATGAACCCTAAATTATTTGACGCAGCTTCCCTTCTCTCGGCTGCCGTCTGGCCCCTGCTCGGTTCTACTGTTGGTGGAGACGCGCGTTTCACCCTTAATACGCTGGCTTCTCCCTTCACTGGTGAACGACAGGTATTTTATTTTCTTCTGAATGCCCCCATTTCTCCTTTATGCTCTGTCCAGGTCATTGAGGAAGCCAGATTGCAATCATCTGTGGCGGCTACTCACACCAGACGCCCCTTGCAGATTGCAAACGCAAGGGTTAAGGATGATCAGGCAGATTTTACTCACGCTTTTCCTCAGAAACCCCTAAAATCCCTGGATATGCCTGGATGGTCCATCTGGAAGCTTTATGAAGTGGAAAGCAATGAAAAACTCGATGATGACAGGTCTCTCCCATCTTCTCCTCTTGCGCCCCTGCGACAAGTTCAGAAAAAGATAGCCCAGCCAAGCTCCAACCTCGTCTCATCTTAGATCTGTAGTGGAAAGAGGAACTCTGATCTTTCTGCCTCGTTTCAGATCCAGATCAAGCTCCTCTCAGGAAAAACTCTGTTACATTGGGTATGCTCTCAGGATCTCGTGATGGACCTCAAGCATGTGCTGGAACTCAAGCTGGGAATTCCTTCTGCAGCTCAATGTCTTCTCCACGAAGGTAAACAACTGGAGGATCTCTACCCCCTTTCTTTCTACAACATTAAAAGAAATGCCTCCATTATCTTTGCCCTTCGTTTGAGAGGAGGAGCGGTAGGACATTCATCCTCAGCCAAGGCATTTTCATACAAGGATGCTGTCCATACACCGAAGCAGGAAAAGACAGTTCCACCAGTTTAGGCTCCCAAACCTTTTCTGGTGGACAAACTTGAGGAGACCCCCTCCATTGAAATAGTGCATCCAACGCTGGATGAGAAAACCCAACAGTTTGCAGAGCATGGCATTATTTGCAAGTTCAATGGGCTATGGCCACGAACAAAAGACCTCTACCAGTGGATCCACTCTAACTGGACCAACAATTGCAAGGTTCTGTTATGCTCAAAAGGCTTTTTCATTACGATGTTCGCTTTTGAGGAGGACTACCAAAAAGCTCTAAAAGCAGGGCCTTGGTTTTGGGGCTCAACATGTTTATTCCTCACCCCCTGGTTCCCAGACTTCGATCCATCTACGGCAATCATTACCAAGCTCCCAATCTGGGTCAGACTTCCTAATCTCCGAGTGCATCTATGTCACTTTACTGTATTCCAAGGGATCGACAACTCTCTAGGCCGCTTCCTAGACACAGACATTTCTAGAGGGGAAAAAGGCCTATACACCTTTTCCAGAATATGTGCAGAAATAGACATGAGCAAAGGTCTTCCTGACAAGATCAATCTCAAAATTGGAGACTTTCATTGGACTCAGAAATTGGATTATGAGAATACAGCCTTCCGCTGCCGCAACTTCCATCTCATAGGGCACCTTCAGAGCTCTTGTCCCTCGATGCCTGCCCAAAAGAAGAAAGCCAATCCTACGCAGAAATCCAAAAGCTGGAAGCCTCATGACCCTCCCCCCATGGATGATTTTGATTTTAGCTCGGATGAAGAGGAGGAGAATGAGGAAGGAATGGAGACCAAGATGGCGCAGGATCCACCCTCGATTGACCCTAAGGATTTGTCTGTCCAGCCAATCTCTCAGAAAAGGAATCATGAATCCTCCACCTCGGATTCATATAAGGAAACCTCTCAATCAACCCAACTCAGTTTGCAAATCATGCCAGCTCAGCAATGCCCTCCTGAATGGGTCAAAGTTGGTAAAAAGAAAGGGAAAAAATTCCGAACAGTTGATTCCTCCCATGTTGGGTAGAATCATATGCTTTGTTTGCTCTCCGGTTCTTCTAGTTACTTCCTGCTCTGTTCTTCTCTCTTCTCTTCGCTTCTAGGAGCCGAGGTGGATTGTCTATCCTTTCCGGCTACCTGTGTTCTTGTTTCTCATGGCTGTAACTTCTTACTGTACTATACGTTTTCTTAATAGAATTAGTTTTTACCGATATATATATATATATATATATATATATATATATAATATAATATATATATATATATATATATATATATATATTTTGTGTAAAATGGTGACAACTACCAAATAATGATGTGATACTAAAGAATCTCATTTAGAAATATGGCATTCTACTATATCTTCCTCCTAGTTGTGCCATAACATTAGAGGAAAAATAAAAGTGAAGCCAACTAAGAAAAAGAGGAAGATGGAGAATAGGGAAGGAGAGGAAACAATACCTAATGATGCAATCCTCATGTTAGAGGTATATACTATTAAAGCTATTAGTGATCTACTGGACTTCACAAGCTATTTTGATTTTACTTGTCATTACTACTATCCATTAGCCTTGCATTCAACACTCAATAACATTAACCTTGTGTTGTAGCGCTACAACTACCCTCCAAAATTTTTCCTTAGCCTGTTTTGGAGCCTCCCTACCAACCTTACACAACACTTTTTATTGCTTCGTTAAGTACTCAAGCTTCAGTGTTTTCCTTGCAGAAAGGCAGTCTATCGATCACAGTTGATCCATTCCCCTCACAGGCTACTTACCTGGACTTGGTCCAGCTACAGGCTGAGCAGTTTCCCCTTGAAAATTGCACATTCCTAGAGGGAAACCAACCTGTCCCTCTAGGAATTGCGTAATCCTCTCTGACAACCTGCTAGTCTCTAGGATTGTGCAATCATGCCAGCCAACCCTCCCAGCAGGATTTGCACATTTTTTCCCATCAACAGGTTGTTCAACCTAGGATTTGTGCAAATCTAGGCAGCAGTCAGCTGCTCTGCCCATAAATTATGCAATCCTCTTGGGTAGTCAGCCTAGCTTATAGTTAGGAATGCACATTTCTCCCAAGCAGTTGAGCATTGACATGCATGGATAGTTCGATTGACTAGTTCCACCCGGGTTCGAGGAAAATTGACTTGCATGCATGGATGACTTGATCTTCTAGGAATAACAAGAGACAACATGCAAAAGGCATTTGATGATTCAGGGAGCTATTTTTAGCATCCGGGGGTTATATGCAAAGTTGTTTTAGAAGTCTCCCTCCAAGTGTTGCTTTTTCCTAGATTTGTGACATGCATGTCTTGAGACCAAACTTATTTATTTGATGCATCAGAGCTCATTCATTCACATTGATCTTGGAGCTTTGAAATCCCACAACACATCCAGAACTCTTCGACACATCCGACTAATCCATTCATGGGTAAGTGGCCTCAACTTGTCTTTTTTCGCATTTCTGTCGGCTTTTGTGTATTCACTTGTGTGAGTGTTGTTTGCTTGGTTTCTTTGAACGCCTGTTGTCGCTTACATATATTCTAGCTTTTCCTAGTTCTGTTTTGCATTTCGTTGCTATCTCACTGCTATCACATGCATGAAACTATTTTGCACGAACATTCGCCCAACGAGCGAACGACCTCACCCACATGCATGTTGATCTGTTTGCTCAATATTCCATTCATGTTTTGCATGCACTATTTATCACTTCTACTATCAATTAGTGTCACCATGCATTTCATCGACTTACTTGCTTTCAGTTGCCCATCGGCGAGTTGGGCCAACCTTGGCTTGGTCTCTGCCTTCACCAAGGCTGCATTATGCAATTTGCGGAAGGAAGGCTCATATTCCTCTCCAAATTTGCACATTCTAGCTCGACACTAGCCTTTTGGACTAAATTGTGTATTTCTGGAGGTCAGTAGTTGCTTGCCCCAAAAATTTGTGCAAATTTGTCCCTGGGCTAGTAGTATTTCCTTGCTGGAATCACGCATTGCGCAATCTCAGCAGCCAACTGTCCATTTGGATTACGCATTTCACAGATCCAACAGCTAGCATAGCCTCCCAGTTAGTCCATACTGCATTTTGTGCAGTCCTGGAAGCCAGTCACTCAGCCTACCAGTGAAATTTACACAATCTTGCTCATCAGTTCCCTAGGTATGTGCTGTGTCCTTCCCCAGATTTTCTTTGTTTTCACTGACATATTTATTGCCATGCATAGTGCTTGTTTTCCAGATCTTTTTGGTGTTCATCTGTCTCCATGGATTCCAAGAGAACAAGATCCTAGGACATTGATGATGTCTCAATTGGAAAAATAGTTGAACAAGTGTCCTCTAGCATGCCGATCTATGAAGGTACGCAGATGTATCTAGACAAGGACATAAAATTGAAGTGGAAAGAGGTGAATAAAACATTCGTACATACTTTTGGGGAAGACCTTGAAGACCATCATGTGTACGTGAACATTCATAAGTCTAGCCTGTACCAGATTGCATGTAGATACTCCACATTCCCATGTGCGGATATGATTCACTGGATCGTCTCTCACACTACCCCGAGACGATGAATTTGAGTAGTGTCAATGGGACGAAGCTTGCAACATTCTGGGCACAAGAATATGATGAGATGTATCAAATGAACAAGCCCATGACTATCAATACTCCTCCATTTATCTTGCCCAATAACAGAGGCCACTCCAGAGACATTCTGAAGGATTGGGTAAAGGAGCTGGCTCATTTCAAGATGACCCCTAATTGGATCTATAAGATGAAGATATTGAGGAAGGAATACCAATACTTGGTCATATTCACATGTCGATTGACTGGCCAAGCGATTAATGAGACCTCCCCTCAGAGTTGGGTGGTCGCGCTGGACCAACTAGTTAGAGTGGGCATTGTCACTAGTGGAGACTATTGTGAGCACATATTTCAAGTTATTGTCCGAGTGCAGCTTCAGAGGAGTGATCAAACAACTGTTCAACCATCTTGTCACCCCAGTGTATAAGTTGATATTCGAACAGGATCCACCCTGCATGTCAAAAGAAGAGATGACGACATTGTTAGGCATTACAGATTGGTATGCCTCGACAGATGGCACATTCATCTTAGTGTTTAGTGTGAAGAATCCTCCATATGTTCTGCCAAAATTTTCTTTGAATGTGCTTGTCATGCATGAAATAACATATTTGATCTCACTAGGATTAACAACTAGGCTTTAGTGGAAGAAGAAGACACCTTGGCCCACTCTTCCATTGTGGATTGGGTTATACGAGATCCAGAGCATCAAGCAAGTAGATGTCAAAGCTGAACAAATGAGGAAGTACCTGTTTGACCTCTGAAGCTTCAACTCGTATGAACCACATTGCATTGTGAAGGATCACTACATGAGATTTCAGTTCAATTGAATCCTTGGGGAATTTCATTGGGCCGAGGAAGACTCATGGAGGTATTGTTACCATTACTCCAGACGCAATGAACAGACTGGTTTCACCATAGAATGGTTAGCATGATAACATGAAGCAACACCACAAAGAACACTAGCAATAGCAGCAACAATAGAGGCAATAGAGCCAAGCATACCTGTGCACGACAAAGGGAAGAGAAAGATTGTTGACCGTATGGAGGAGGAACAAAGCTACAAGTTTCGAGTGAATTCACTTGTAGAACAAGAAACTATGGCTATTAAACACAAGAGGCAGCAATGCGATAAGCGAATTACGTGAAGGCAGAGGGATGAGAAGAGAATGTAAGAAGCAGAGAAGGAGTTACATGAGCTAAGGGAGAAACTTCAGAAAGAACAAGAGTTGCGTGAACATGACAAGGAAGCACAACAATAACAGATTCAGTACAGGTTGCATCACATGCAGACAGAAGAAGCAATGCCCGTACAATTAGTTGATTCTTCTGAACAACTGGAATTAAGCTAACAGGGTGAACCCTTGCAGGGGAAAGGCTTTGCTCATGAGATAGAACAGGCTCTTGAATAGGTGAATGTAGACATTGAGCAGCTGGAGTTGGAACAGGACACTGACCTCATGCCTCACCACAGAGAGGTTGACTCGCCCGCTTCCATGCATGCAAATGATGAGAAAGTATTGAATGACCAAGGATGCACTGAGATCCTTGGTAGTCATCCGAAAGTAGAGATGCACAACAACTCCTTTGATGAATCTCAACATAGAGTTCTATAACCTGACAGAGTACCAACTCCGGAGGACCGAACATCCCTTGCGCAAGTTGAAGAATAAGTGATCATGACTGATGTGCACAAGGACCTAGCTCCTTTTGCTGATGTAACTAGAGTGTATGCTGAAGCCACTAGCTCTAGTGTTCACTTCCTCAAAACTGAGAATGAGTGAATGGTGAAGGAACTGTAGGTGGCCAAGAAAGGAGGAGACTTGGTGACAATGTCCGCCCGAGCTGAATTAAAGAAGGAAATACTAGATGAAGTATTGTCCTTGGACACAGTCATGCGAGCATTGTAATCCAAGTTTAGTACTGTGCATCAAGTAGTCGTTCATCTTCACAGATGGAAGCATCGATGTGTGAGGAGAGCTCACATATTGAAGAAAATACATGTTGCCATTGACAACATGAAGGTATGGATGATGAAGTATAAGGGAGCCCCACTTCATTTTCCCAAGATGATGAGGGCTAATGCGGTTGAGCTGCAAGCACGTATTCAGAGTCAGATTTGGAACTATGAGGACGTACCGCGACTCATCATTGACATACAAGCTTCCCATGCACGAGTATTCAAGAGCATGGAGGTTGTGGTGCACAAAAATGTGGTTCCATCACTTGGGACTCTCACCCAAGCGAAGACCAAGAAGTAGGTGCAACAAGAGCTTGATTCATACTTCGACGAGTTGATTTGCGTTGCCACCACTCCAGACTTGCCTATCAGTGCAGATATCATGTGCAAGTATGTTGCTAGTCCGGCCACATTGAGGACAATGTTGTGAATTATTTTAGATGAGTTGGATAGAGGAGCCCAAGCAGTGTACCCAGACGCCATGGAGGCAAGGTTTAGGTTCCAAACGAATGTCACAGTGGAACACACAGACACTATTAGAGACTACCAATCTTGGCACCAATATGTTATTGTTGATCAGCATGAGGATGTCGAGCAGTTGGACTTCTATAGTTGTCCAAGTCAAAGTGGTGTCTAGTTTGGCTTGTTCAAGCCATTGTTCACATGGGTACAAGTGCATTGTAATGTTGAGTCATTTCAAGTGTAATTCAGGCATCAAGAGTGAATGTAACAGTCATAGAGTAGGTGAAGAGTCATGAGGGTAGTTCAATGGTCACAAAGGGGAATGTCAAGGGTCACCCCACCCTTTGCTATAAATATTCCCTCATAATTCATTGTGTAGGCTTTTGGTCAGCCAATCTTCTACTAATACTATTTTGAAGAAGGCTTGGATAGTATTGTAACGTGCCATGGCTTCTCCACTGCACGGAGCTAGTACATCTCTTTGGAGGAGTAGGCGGATGTGGTTGTAACGTTCCACTGATGGGGCTAGCAGGTTTACATGGTGTATTGTTTGATTGTGACTTAGACTTCTTTAATAATAAGAGCCAACAAATTTTCATGCATATGTTGTTATTGTAGTTGGACTATTCCAGTTGCCAAAATGATATATATTGTTTAACTTACGTACTTGTATATGAACTGATTTGTACGCATTTACATGAATCTTGTTGTTAATGTGTTGCATATTTTATTAATACTTTCACCATCCGTGTCAACTGATCTGCCAGACATCAGACAAACCTTTCTCATGATCCTTGCTATATCAACTGTCACACTCGTCTCAGACTGATCCATGAGTGTTGTTCATGGTATCTTACCTTGTTATTGCGACTACTGCATCCGAGTGGACTGCTCCCCCAGAAATAGTGCATGTCCTTTATGTGGTGTGTTCCTAGCTTAGTTGGGACTGATTCCTTTCAACCTATAACTCACCTTCACCTTTCTATCCCTTCGAAATGTTGGAACCTCTCGTACACATTCCTTGACTCTCTACATTAGTCACACCCTTGCTACCAACAAAGTTATCTTACTTGCCTCTGTGCGACATCGTGGTCAAGGCATTACCTTACGACCCACTGTTGGGACTTCTACACCAAATGGTTTGAGGTCTAATTGGGACATATTACCGAGGAGATACCCTCGAAATGTTGGCAGGTCCAACATCATCAACATTTCTAGCACTAGAAGGAGGGCCCAATGACAGGCAATGTCCTCTCATCTAGTTTTGAACCTTTGCATATCTTTCACGAAGTCTTGCATTCTTCTTCCCTCGAGGTGTTTTTGGAATCATGAAGATGTCTCCATCTCGGGGAATATTTTCAATCTCTTTTCCACTCACACGTATGATGGCAAAGGAAAAGTGGCTTGGCCTAAGCACTTACATAAATTTCTTTCCATGATTTATGAGGAAGATGAGTTTACTGACAAATAGGCTGGGTTACTGCTCGCATAAACACTTCACAAATCTCCATTTTGTTGGGTTCTCATCCTACCGGCTAACACTGTGCACTCATGTGAGGAATTCTATGATCTTATTGAAGACACATTCTATCATTTTGATCTAGACCATCTTGACCAGAAACTATTACAGCAACAGAGGGCTCTGCATGAATCCGTTATTGATTTTTGACAGCACTTCCGTGACTTGCAGTTTCAAGCTTTGAGGAGCTAGATGAATTTATCTTATCCCTGGGACCGGTTTGAGTACTGTCTTAAGAAATATGCCCATCCCAGGAGGAAGCTTGATGTCAAGCCTCGCTCAAACTTCTTCGTTGATGGAGCTATGCAATCCCATGTGGGAGCATGCACTGTCTCAATGGCTTGTCTGCCTCCCTTTCATTCAACAGTTCCACCATCGCTCAGTGATGCTAAGGATCATGTTCGCACATTTTTTCATACTTCACACCCTCCCAACATCACTCCGCCAAATTTTCGCGCAGAATTGGTTGTGGATCCTTTGAGTTCCCATATGTATTATTATTATTTTTTTTAATCTCTGTCTTCGCACTTAGGTGTTCCTCGGGATGATGCTGTCTTGTGTTCGTCCATTTCATACTTTTCACTTGTTGTGAATGAGGAACAACCCAATGACAGAGTTGGTGTTGCAAAACCAACATGTGATGCCATTCATGAAGAGTATAAGTGGGATCTTGAACATCAACACTCGACAAAGGATGACTCCCTTCCATCTGATCCCCCTTCATTCTTTCCTAGCTTCTTTGGTGAACCTACCATCCATGATTTTGCATGTGTGTCTTCATCCACGAATGCACCCATTTTTGATCACTCACAGGACTCACCGGATGCTAGTCCATCATTCAATAATGGAGAGGATAAGTTATTCAATGAAGATCCACTTGATCCTTCATTTGTCTTTTTCGGAAACACAGAGGATGAGTTCGTTCACTTTTCATCTACCCCTCTGTTTGATTCATATGATAATGAGGATGCTGAAGAATTCATTGATTTTCTGACCATGGCGGTCGTGAGCCATTTGATCATGATCATGAATCTATCGTAGTTGATCTTTTGAAGCCACCGGTTTCTGATGATATACCTGATGATGAAGTTGAGACACCCAAGACTGTTGAGGCACTTTAGCCCGAGCTGATGGTTATGTCAGGCCCTCGCTCTCTTGGGGTCAGTCTCACTCTTGATCATGAAACTGTTCAATCACCCAAAGCTCCTCATCACTTGTTTTTATGCATTGAAGATCCATCTCAGACACATATCACACTTCCTCCACTAAAACTACATGATCCAATTACTCATACATTGGAGGAGTCTTACATTGCAAACACTTGTTCGCGACACAAGTTATCTTGTTTTCTTTAATTTGCTTGCATGTATTAGTCAAGAGTGTGATTTTACTTCAAATTTGCATGTAGTGTCACACAACACCATGATAAGTCCATGGACTGTATGTCATGCACATGCACTCACTTATGTCCTGTGGGCACTTTGAAACACAAAGTGTGGTTGTCTTCACTATCATATCTTTCTTGTATGTTGGTCTGTACAACTAGGTTACTCGCAGACCAAGCCTTCACCCACATGGGTCTACCAATGCGTCGGTGGCTACATTGGAAGTATCACTTCATGTGATTAGGCCCATGCACCATTAGTGTAGGAGTAGGAGTAGTGTTTGCTTTCAGTTGTTTGCTTGCATGCTTGTTTACTTTCATGCTTTGTTTTCTTGTTTGTTTGTTTTCTTATTTGTTTTCTTGCTTTGCTCTCATTTTTGCTTCTACTTTTGTTTGGCTTTGTAGTTATTTCGTTTGCTTGTTTTGTTCATAGGTTAGTTCGCATGAAACCATTTGTGACTCATGAAATGAGCTAGGTAAAGTTCAAGAGGGTTTGTACAACTATCACTACTTGGTTATCTATCATATTTCCTCTATATGATGAACTTGTTACTCTTAGTCCATGATACCTTGAAGGAAAATATGTACTCTTTGAAGTGAACCTTGGTGTAAACACAACACTTGTGTGCTAACTAGTGTCACCTTCTCTAGTCGATTGTTTTTGGGTTAACCCTTATCAAGTCAAGTAGAGTAAGGTGAGGGGGAAAACCTTAACAGGAACGTCAGAGATATAATAAACTACATTTCTACTGGAACAACCTCCTCTGCTCTCAATAAGTCAGGATCCCTCTTCCGCCTTTGAAATGAATAAGTGCTATACATAGTGAAAATGAAAAATGAAAAAATGAAAAGTCAAAAAATTCAAAATTCAAAATGAATAAGGTAAAAGTAGACAAAGGATTCCTATGTAGGGAGGTGATTCAAGTAACTCCACTGGGGTACTGACCAGGCTTGCTGGTAGAGGATCCATGCTTGTGTTCCTATGTGACTCCACCGGGTTACTATCCAAGCCTGCTGGCAGTGGAACAACACCAAAGATGAAACGAATACTCTAATAACTATACTGCTTGTGCACCTATATACCCATCAACCCCAATCAAAACAATTGTGTTTCCTTGGCTTGGAATGTGTGTCAATATATTATAATTAAGTTAGTGTGAAACCAAGATGAGCTAATAACTGAACAATACTTCTGGAGGTGTTAGAATTGATTTTCACAAACAAGGTCTATGCAGCGAGCTGGAGTTCTACCAATGTGTCAACAAGTGTTGTAGTGGCTACAACTACCTTCCAAATTTTTTCCTCAGCCTGTTTTGGAGCCTCCCTCCCAACCTTACACAAAACTTTGTCTTGCTTTGTCAAGTACTCAAGCTTCAGTGTTTTCCTTGCACAAAGGCAACCTGTCGATCATAGTCGATCCATTCCCCTCACAGGCTGCTTACCCAGACTTGGTCAAGATGTAGGATGAGAAGTTTCCCCTTGAAAATTCTACATTCCTGGAGGGAAACCAACCCATCCCTCCAAAAATTGCACAATCCTCTCTAATAGCCTGCTGGTCCCCAGGATTGCGCAATCCTACCAGCCAACTCTCCTAGTAGGATTTGCACAATTTTTCCCATCAATAGGCTATTTAGCCTAGGATTTATGTAAATTTGGGTAGCAGTCAGCTACTCTACCCAGAAATTGCACAATCCCCTTGGGTAGTTTGCCCAAATTACAATCAGAAATGAGCATTTTTCCCAAAGAATTGAGCGCTTGCGTGCATGGATAGTTCGTTTGACTGGTTCCACCCGGGACCAAGGAAACTTGACTTGCATGCATGCATGAATTGATCCTCCTGAAATAGCAAGAGACAACATGCAAAAGGCATCCATGATTCAGGTAGCTATTTTTAGCAGCCGAGGGTTACATGCAAAGTTGTTTTAGAAGTTTCCCTCCAAGTTTTGCTTTTTCCTAGATTTCTGGCATGCATGTCTTGAGACCAAAATTATTTATTCGATGCATTAGATCTCATTCATTCAGATTTATCTTCGAGCTCTGACATCCCACAACACATCCAAGACTCTTTGACACATCCGGCTTAGCTATTCATGTGTAAGTGGCATCAACTTGTCTTTTTCATCATTTCTATCGCTTCTTGTGTATTCGCTTGTGTGAGTGCTATTTGCTTGATTTATTTGAATGCTTTCTATCATTTACATATATTATATCTTTTCCTAGCTCTGTTTCAATTTTCGTTGCTATCTCACTGCTGTCGCATGCATGAAACTATTTTGCATGAACGTTCACCCAACCAGAAAATGACCTCATTGACATGCATGTTGATATGTTTGCTCAATCTTCCATTCATGTTTTGCATGCATTGTTTATCACTTCTACTATCACTTAGTGTTTCCATGCATTTCATCGACTTACTTGCTTTTAGTTGCCCATCGGCGAGTCGAGCCAACCTCGGCCCAGTCTTTTCCTTCACCAAGGCTACCTTGCACAATCTAGGGAAGGAAGGCTCACCTTACTCTCCAAATTTGCGAATTCTAGCCTAGCACTGGCCCCCTAGGTGGAATTGCACATTTTTGGAGGTCAGTGGCTCCTTGGCCCAAAAATTTGCGCAAATCTGTCCCTGGGCCAATAGTCTTTCCCAGCTGGAATCGCGCATTGCGTAATCCCAGCAACCAACTACCCAACTGGATTGCACATTTCACAGATCCAACAGCTAGTCTAGCTTCCCAGTCAGTCCAGACTACCTTCTACATAGTCCTGGAAGCTAGTCACTCAACCTCCTAGTGAAATTTGCGCAATTTTGCTCATCAGTTCCATAGGTATGTGTTGTGTCCTTCCTTGGATTTGTTTTATTTTCACTGACATATTTCTTGCCATGCATGCTACTTGTTTTCCAGATATTTTAGGTGTTCATCTATCTCAATGGCTTCCAAGAGAATAGGATCCTAGGACACCGATGGTGTCGCAGTTGGAACAACAGCTGAATAAGTGTCCTCTAGCATGTCAATCTACAAAGATACAAAGTTGTATCTAGACAAGGACATCAAACTCAAGTGGTAAGAGGTGAATGAAACATTCAAAGGTACTTTTGGGGAAGACCTTGAAGACCGTCAGGTGTATGTCAACATTGATAAGTTTGACCTGTACCAGATTGCATGTAGATACCCCGCGTTCCCATGTGCGGATATGATTCACTGGATCATCTCTCACACTGACCCCGAGAAGATGACCTTGAGTAGTGTTAGTGGGAAAAAGCTTGCAACCTTCTTGGCACGAGACTACGATGAGATGTATCAGATGAATGAGCCCATGACTATCATGACTCCTCCATTCAGCTTGCCCAACTACATAGGCCACTCTAGAGACATTATGAAGGATTGGTTAAAGGAGCCGACTTGTTTCAAGATGTCCCCTAATAAGATCTATAAGACAAAGATATTGAGGAAGGCATACCAATACTTGGTCATATTCGCATGTCAACTGACTGGCCAAGTAAGCACTGAGACCTTCCCTCAGAGTTGGGTGGTTGTGCTAGACCAACTGGCTAGAGAAGGAAGACCATGCAACTAGTCTGGCATACTGGCTCATCAGCTGAAGGAGCAAGTCACGAAGGTTTGACAGTCACTTGAAGGCATGCATGCAGGTATTTAAATGTCCACCTACATTCTAGATGCAGACTATGCCTGACATAAGTTCCTAGGCTTAGAGTGGGCATGGTCACTGGCGGACACTGTTGTGAGCACATATTTCAAGTTATTATCCAAGTGTAGCTTTAGAGGAGTGATAAAATGACTGTCCAACCATCTTGTCACCCCATTGTACAGGTTTATATTCGAACATGATCCACTCTGCATGTCAGAAGAAGCGATGAAGGCATTGTTAGGCATTGCAGATTGGTATGCCTCACCAGATGACACATTCATCCGATTGTTCAGTGCGGAGAAGCCTTTGCATGTTCTGCTAAAGTTTTCTTTGGACGTGCTTATCATGAAAGAAGTAGCGTATCATATCTCAGTAGGATTAACGGCTAGGTTGCATCATAAGAAGAAGGCACCTTGGCCCACTCTTCCATTGTGGATTGGGTTATAAGAGATTTAGAGCGTTAAGCAAGCAGATGTCGGAGATGAACAAATGAGGAAGTACCCGTTCAACCTTCAAAGCTTCAACTGTATGACCCACATTGCATTTGAAAGATCACTACATGAGAGTTCACTTCAATTGGATCCTTGGGGAATTTCATTGGGCCAAGGAAGACTCATGGAGGTATTGTTACCATTACTCTAGACCCAATGAACAGGTTGGTTTCACCATAGAATGGTTAGCATGACAGCATGAAGCAACACCATGGAGAACACTAGTAATAGCAACAACTATAGAGGAAGCAGAGCCAAGCATACATGTGTGTGACAAAGGGAAGAGAAATATTGCCGACCACATGGAGGAGGAATAAATTTGCAAGTTTCGAGCAAATCCACTCGCAGAACAAGCATCTATGGCTATTCAACGCAAGAGGAAACAACACAACAAGTGAATTGCATGAAGGCTGAGGGATAAGAAGAGAATGGAAGAAGAAGAGAAGGATTTGCATGAGCTAAGGGAGCAACTCTGGAAAGAACAAGAGCTGGAAAGAACAAGAGCTGCACCAACATTATAAGGAAGTGCAACAATAATAGATTCAGTAGGGGCACATCACATGCAGACATATGAAGCAACGCCTGTACAAGTAGTTGATTCTTCTGAACAACTGGCATCAAGCGAATAAGGTGAACCCTCGCAGGGGCAAGACTTTGCTCATGAGATAGAACAAACTATTAAAAAGTTGGATGCAGACATGGAGAAGCCAAAGTTGGAATAGGACACTGACCTCATGCCTCACTACAGAGAGGTCGACTCGCCCACTTCCATGCATCTAGATGATGAGAAAGTCTTGAATGACCAAGGAGGCACTGAGATCTTTGCTGGGCAGCTAGAAGAAGTGATGCGAAACAACTCATTTGATGAATCTCAACATAGATTTGTGCATCCTGACAGAGTACCAACTTTAGAGGACTGAACATCCCCTACACAAGTTGAAGAACAAGTGATCATGGCCGTTGTACACAAGGGCCCAATTTCTTTGGCCGTTGCAACTAGAGTGTATGCCAAAGCCACTAGCTCCAGTGTTCGCTTCCTCATAACTGAGAATGAGTGAATGGCAAAGGAACTATAGGTGGCCAAGAAGGGAGGAGACTTGGTGACAATGTCTGCCCAAGCTGAACTGAGCATTGTACTCTAATTTCGGTAACGTGCATCAAGTAGTCGTTCATCTTCACAGATGGAAGCATCAATGTGTGAGGAGAGCTCACATATTGAACAACATACATGTTGCAATTGAAAACATGCAAGTATGGACGATGAAGTACACGGTAGCCCCGCTTCATTTTCCCAATATGATGAGGTCCAATGCGGTTGAACTGCAAGCATGTATCCGAAGTCAGATCCATAACTATGAGGACCTACCGCAACTCATCACTGGAATAAAGGCCTCCCATGCATGAGTATTTAAGAGAATGGAGGTTGTGGTGCACATACACGCGATTCCATCACTTGGGACTCTCACCCAAGTGAAGACCAAGAAACAGGTCCAACAGAATCTTGACTCATACTTCGACGAGTTGATGCATGTCGCCAACAGTCTGGACTTGCCTATCAATGTAGACATCATGTGCAAGTATGTTGCTGGTCCGACCACATTGAAGACAATGTTGCACATTCTTTTAGATGAGTTGGATAGAGAAGCCCAAGCAGTTTACCCAGATTCCATGGAGGTAAGGTTTAGGTTCCAAACGAATGTCACAGTGGAACACATAGACACTATCAGAGACTACCAATCTTGGCACCAATATGTTATTGCTGATCAGCATGAGGATGTCGAGTAGTTGGAATTCTATAGTTGTCTAAGTTAGAGTGGTGTCTAGTTTGCCTTGTTCAAGCCATTGTTCACATGGGTACATGTGCATTGTAATGTTGAGTCATGTTAAGTGTAAGTTAGGTGTCAAGAGTGAATGTAATAGTCGTAGAGTAGGTGAAGAGTCATGAGGGTAGTTGAACAGTGACAAAGGGGATTGTCAAGGGTCACCCGCCCTTTGCTATAAATATTCCCTCATAACTCATTGTATAGGCTTTTTGTTAGCCAAGCTTCTACTAAGACTATCTTGAAGAAGGCTTGGATAGTATTGTAATGTGCCTTGGCTTCTCCACTGCACGGAGCTAGTACATCTCTTTGGAGGAGCAGGCGGATGTGGCTATAATGTTCCACTGATGGGGTTAGCAAGTTTACATGGTGTACTATATGATTGTGACTTACAATTATTTAATACTAAGAGCCAACACATTTTCATGCATATGTTGTTATTGTAGTTGGACTATTCTAGTTGCATTAATGATATATGTTGTTTAACTTACGTACTTGTATATGAACTCATTTGTATGAATTTATATGAATCTTGTTGTTAATGCTTTGCATATGTTGTTAATGATGTCACCATTCGTGTTGACTGCTCCATCGGACATTAGACAAATCTTTCTGATGAACCTTGCTATATCAACCATCACACTCATCTCAGATTGATCCGTGAGTGTTGTTCGTGATATCTTACCTTGTTGTTGTGACTGTCGCATCCGAGTGGACTGCTCCCTGGAATATTTGCATGTCCTTTGTGTGGTGTGTTCCTAGCCGAGTTGGGACCGATCCCTTTCAACGTGGAACTCACCTTCACCTTCCTATCCCTTTGAAGTGTTGGAACCTCTTGTACACATTCCTTGACTCTCTACATCAGTCACACCCTTGCTACCGACAGAGTTATGTTACTTGCCTCTGTGCAACATCACGGTCAAGGCATTGCCTTACGACCCACTATTGGGACTCCTACACTAAACAGTTTGAGGTCTAATTGGGACATGTTGGCAGGTCCAGCACCGTCAACACCTTGTGGCTAAATGGATAAAAAAATATTTCCTTGATTTATTAATGGTATACTTTGATCCTTCTATTTTATCTAATTTGGTTTTCTATTTTTTTCTCTGTGACTAAGGATTGAATGAAATTTTGGATTAAGACAATCCTAGTGGTGGAGGTAATTCTTTTATCGACCTATGAGTAATATTACTTTTAGTTAAATCCATAAATCTATGTCACACTTTTTAGCAAAGCAAAGGGGAAAATTAGTCTTCACTAAGCCTTAATACAGGGATAAACTTGATCAAGGTTTTAAGACCTCAATAGATGACCCAAAACCACGATCTAGGTGTAATTAAACATAGGAATTCAAATGAAAGTCTCTAAAACACATGCTCAAGTCATCAATCTAAGTAATATAATCCTTGGTTGATGATTCAAAAGTTAAAAAACCTTCTTCATTTTTGTAATTTTTCATAGAGATGCAACTTCCAAAGAGTGAAATCCATTCATCTCTTCCATGGAAGGTGAACAACATAATGCGAATGGATGCATCATTGAATCCACATATAGTTTTCTTATTTTTGGTTTCATATTTTATTTTTGACTTATTTTATTCTAAAACTTATATATTAATTTTTTTCCTGTGAATGAAACCACCCAAAGAAAAACCAGTATCATAATAATTATACAACCAAGAAAAAATTAGTATACCTTTGAATGTTTACTCTTCAGAAAGATATTTCAATTTTTTTCATTTTATGCAAACATAAGAAAATTTATGTTGAAAACATAAATGTGTATAAGATTTGATTCAAACAATAATTAATCAACTTAAAAAATATTAGAAAATACAATTAGAATTAAATTAATAAACAATGTGGGATAAATTGTTGGAGTATAAAGCTTCAATTAGTAATATAATCACATTGTATAAGTGACTAAATATTAGAAGATAGTTAGGTTATCCAACCAGCTATGAAATCTATAAAAGAGATTAAATGTCAATGTACTCAAGGGCCTAATAAAAGCATATCATACATGAGTCCATTATTACCCCAAATCTATTTTTCTTTGCTATAACATTCACATGGTATCAAAATTGGATAGATCTAAGAGTCCAAATTCATTCAAGTCATCCATACATAATATTATAGAAGGGTTGTATCATAGAAATAAATATATAAAGAATAATTAACATGATGATAGTGTCTCCATATAGACTACAACACTCCATAACAAGACTCAACATGACTCTTAACAAAGAGATTGAAGAAACCACTACCATTCTCAAATTAAAGGAGTGTCATAGAGCCACATCCATTCATCATCATAAGCCACCTAATCGCTATTGTTGTAGCCATCAATTTTGAAGAAAATCAAGCGAATTAAAACCTATCATCACCAATTATAAAGAAGGTCAAGTGAATAGTATACCATCACTAAGATTGAAGGTCAAGGGAATAAAATCATATTTTTACCAAATTTCAAGTATAATCAAGCTGCTACTAATTTGAAATCATGGTCAAAGAAAAAAAATCCTAAATGCATGAATCAAAAGACTTCTTTTTTTAAGAGACAAAACCTATACAATGTACAAATATAAAAGTTGAAAATATAATAGATATTACACTTTCAAAACCTATTTTATTTCCAAAAAAATCATTTTTGAAAAAAGGAATGTAGTTGTAATATTTAAATCTAAGAATCATCCAATCCTAACTATAATATTGAGAAATGATCAAATGCATGACAAAGGAAGGTGATTGAGGTGGAAATTGAGGATAGCCACATGGCAAGGATTGAAAACATGGTAGTGTCTCATCATAATTATGAAGTTCTTGCCCTAAACTAGCTCTCTGATCTATATTTTTCTCTACAACCAGTGCATGACTCCACCTTCAGTCATGAGCATGGGAATAATGATCTCTAATAACCCAAGCAAGGGAGTTCGTCCACCTAGTTGATGCCTTGGGCTTGTGCATGTCAACATGACCTCCCATTGGATTGAGGCCTTGATTTGGTTCATGCAAAGGAAAAATGTCGTGAATGAATCACCATATCTGATGAAGGAGGAATCAAAGAGGTTTAATGGGTTTTGGGTACCATTCCAAACTCAAAGAATGATTTGGTATTTCCACTAGTGGGAGGCTGTTTTGAATTTACCATCATGAGGGTTAGTCGAGATCTACTTTATCCAACTTCATTTTCATGACCATAGAGAAAATTACTTATGCAAAGGAATTATTCAAGTGAAGGAAGAACAATATGCACATACTTCAATTGTAGAGGGCCTAATATTCATAGTGCCAACCCATCACAAGAATAATGAAAGGAAAATTTCGATCACACTCTCTAGAGGTTATGTTCCTATAAAGGAGATTGGGAAACGTCATGAACACGAGTAGAGAAAGACATGGAAAGAGATCACAATAAATTTCTATAGAGGCGTCATGTGGAGGGAAAATCATCCATTGACGAGGTTGACATAGTAGTGCATCCATTATGGGAACATGGATATAGAGTGAATTTTGGTGGAGACTCAAGGCGAGGTATATGAATTTGGAAAATCATGAACCAAGGAAATGAAATATTTTATGTGATTGGATATGTTTTGGAATATGAAAGGCATGGTTGCATAGACCATTTTTTTGGAGAGGGTTGAAATTATAGAGCTAAAGAAGTAGCTCTCAATATTTGAAGGAAAGTTTAAGGCCTCCATAAAAGGGGTTATAGGGCTCACCATTTTAGTCAAAGGTCTAGAAATAAGGGAAAAGCATATGGAGGATAGGTATGGCTCAAGGGGATTGAAATTATCCTAGGAAAATCCAATTCTTATGCCCGAGGGCCTACTCACAACCTTGTCAAGTCTAGTTGATACTATAAACTATAGGAAACCAAGTTTAATGAAGGAGGAGGTAACTATAGTATCTCCCCTAGAGAATTAACCATATTTTGATGAATATTAGCTGTATTTATGTTTTATTTATTATGATTCACAAAGATAAGAGTCAAGAAATAGGGATGAGCCTTGTTGAAGCAGGTAACCAGACTAGTGATATGAAAATTTTGATTACTAGACGTTGCCATATTTTGATATTGTTTATGTCCTTACTATCATTTTATATATGGATATGAAATATTTGGAAGGCTTAGTTTCCATAGAGGAAATTTTTCCTGGACTCTCAGGAGGGCTGATTTCCCTAGAAGCAGGCCCCTACTCTCGATGAATTTCCATATTTTGTGATATAGAAGGCCCAAAAAAAACTATAGGAATGAGAAATGTGAAAATAAAATAGAGATTTTTTTTTTTGCATTTTGAGATGTCAAATCTTTGAACATGTAAGGGATTCAAGGTATATGTAACTTGATATAGATTCATATCCAATAATTTGAGAGATCTTGAAATTGAAAGCTTAGGAAAATGGCATTCAAGAACATGGGAATTTAAAAAATTGGAACTCAAGTATTATACCTTTACGAGGTTGATGAGATATCTCTATGGAGTAGTTGTATGATCTTGGAATTGTGGAGAAGTTTCTTAAGAAGTTTACTTTTAATGTTTGAATGCCAATCAAGATTTTTAATAGTTAGTATTGTAGTTGTAAAAGAGGGTGTTAGAGTATAGGCCTTCAATAATGTGATAAAGTCATGTTATATCGGTGACTATCCCCTAGGATTAAATTTAATAGGTGTCACTAATACTTTACATGATTTAATTGTTACCATATCTTTGGGGGTTGTGTGCATGTGTTGAGAGAGAGAGAGAGAGAGAGAGAGAGAGAGAGAGATATCTTTACACCATGTGTGTGTGTGCGTACATGTGTGTGTGTGTTTGTGTGGAGAGAGAGAGAGAGAGTTGTTGTGAATAAAATTCACTTTGATAACTTTTTCAAACATAATTGAAATAAATTTTGACACATTAATGATATTAAAAGGTTTTGTAAAAAAATACCATTAAGAACTTAACATAATTACCTACTTCTCTTTTGAATTCACAACACGATTCTTGATAGTTATATGAGTTTCAAGGGTTTAAATTTAATAAATATGTAAAATATCAAATTATCATCACCATATTTCAATTAAATATGTTAGATTTAGCCTAGTAGGCTAGAACAACTTGTTGAGTGTTGTTAATTAGGAGAAGAAGGGCTCAAAGTCAAGTCAGCAAGCTAGTTTTCTATGTGATGTACTTGAAACTATGAGAATCACTCAATATCCTTGTTAGGTCAAGCACATTCACTTTATGTCATTCTATTTATAGTGAGTGTCATCCTTGAAGTGAGGGGTAGTACTTAGGGTTTCCTAGGAACCTATATTCAAAGGAAAAAATAGAATTAGGTTGGAACACCTTCAAGGATCACCCTTACAAATGAAATGAATTTTCTAGTTAAGTTTACTTCTTTGTGCAAAATGATTTATATATAATGTAATCCCTTTAGATTGAATAACCAAACTTTATATAAAATACATGTTCCCCAAGTCAAGTTGTTATTATGGTTCAATTGGATATACTTTCATCACATGTGACATAAATAAGGGTCATCCAACCATTCTCCATGCTACTTGTAATCTTTAATTAAATCCTATGATCACTACTTATAAAATCATTACAATAAGAATTAATTTTTTTTATTTGATTCTTATCTATTTAAATTGTTTGTCTAATGTCAAAGACTTTTAGATTCCTTATTTAACATGAATAAATGGAAAAGGAAAAAGGGATAACCAATGCTATGAAAATGATCAAATAACACTTCTCTATCTATGATTTCCTTAAATGAACCAAAACCATATATGGATATAGATTCATTACTTAAAGCATGAATATAATCAAGAGCTCCCTCAAACCTATCTGTCTTCTTGCTTTAGATCAATGAAAGGATCACACTTTACCCTTGAGGTTTTAAAAGTTTGCTCATATTCCATTAAGAACTGAAATCAATTATAAAAAGTTTAATCACTTTGTATAGGTGGATAATTCTAAATATATCAAGCATGCTAATATATTTGTCTTTTAATTGTAGCTAGATCAATGTTAGTTAGTAATTTGCATGACTAATTGTAACATAGGAATATGTCATTATCTCTAAGAATGACCGATGGAAATCTATAACAATTTATTGCTCATTATAAAATAGGTGGATTGAGTAATTATTAGGGAGGACTTTTAAACACACTTGTTTACATTTAATGATATATTTTATTTATTATATTGTAATAATAACACATGGCATAAGGAAAATAATGACACAACAGAAGGAAAATAAGAACTATTTTTTTTTGAAATGTTAATTTCTATCCTAAAACTAAAACTTTTCATATAGGTCAAATTGAGAAGAATGGTGAGGGTGTTAGAGGTGCTAAGATTCTAACTATTGAAACAAAGAACACGTCCCCATTATATGAAGATTTTCAAGAAAGAAAACATCAATATTGTATTTAGGCTCCTTAATAAATTAGGATATATTTTGTTTTATGAGAAACAAAAGCATTTATTTACACAAATATATATCAAAAACAATTATTGGTATATTTTGTTTTATGTGACATAAAAGCATTTATTCACACAAACATATCTAAAAAAATTGTTGATATTAGAATTAGAGGACATTCTATTTGGTTGGAACGATAGAAAGGGTGTATTATTGGTAGTGGTTCAAGAGTATCACTTTACTTTTGGATAAAAGATGATCAATATGAATTCTAATGCTTTAAAATTCTTGGATCATTATTTTATAAATTTAAAGTTGAATTTGGTTTAAAAAAAAGACATTACAACATAAAATGTTAAAAAAACAAAAAAGATTCAATGACATTTCAAAAAAAATATATTTAATTAATCTTTTAACAAATTCACTCCAATTAGTGGATGCTAGCTTGTCCATATAAAATATGGACACAATATGAACAGATCTCAATTATTTGTTTAATGAGGAAAATGTCATTTTGACTAATGTCTAAGTCAAAAATAAAAAAAAAGAAGAAAAAGAAAAAAGAAAATCAGTATTGAGAAGTATTGAGAAATATGACCATAATCATGTTGATTAGGAGTGCTAGGTCATTGATTTGTGGTATTCTCTTTTGAAATATATTGTGTAGTGTGTGATTGACAATGTACTTTGTGTATATCATAATCAATTCACATTTTAAATAATTATATTGTTAAATGAGTTGGGATGTTGTGTCTTTCTTTATTTTATTTTTATTGATATGTTTTTAATATTTTTAAAAATATTTTATTATTTTATTATCTAATGAAATTCATATATATATAATATATATTATATATATATATATATATATCAATCATGAATCATAAGTTTAATGATTGTTTTTTAATTGAATTGAACTTATTTAATGCTTTTTTTTAAATAAAACCATTATATTTTAGTGTGGGAAACAAAATTACACAAGGAACAACAAGATATAGTCTATCAAAGTTATAGTAGGTCATTTACCACATCTTAGAATACATAAGTAACAATCACAACAATTGATCCAGGTGGATATTGGTGGCCACCTGCCAAGTCCACATGGACCCCCACCATTGTCTTTCTCAGCATTTTCAGTTTCCTTAATTGTAGCACAACTTACTATTTTTAGCAGTTTTTCGGGTCCTGAACTTCCGGAGCCGTTTTGAGGCCCTAAACGACGTTTTTTTGGGATCCCAGGGGCAACACGGGTCCATGGAACATGGACCAGTGTTGCTGTTCCAACAATGATAGTGCTCGAATAGATCTTTCTAATGAGCTATTGTACGCGTCAAACGGAGATCATATGCTAAAGTTACGACCCCGGGAAGTTGATGTACCAACTTACCCCCAAACGGGGCCCACAGTTTGGCGGTTCATCTCCTAGGGTTAGGTTTTGGAATGTTAAGGGTTTTTCATTGTTTCTCAACAATAAATAGGCCTTCGAGCCTCATTGTAAGTCAGTTCAGAGGCATGTAGCCCACACATCTCTTCTCAGAGATAGCTACCATCGCCCTAGCTAATTTATTTCCATTTCTGATTGTAAGCATATTTCAGTATTTTCCATTAATGAAATGAAGTATTATTTCCGCTGCATATTTGTGTATATGGTTATCTCTGTAATTTGTTGCGTTCCTGTTTAAATCCGGATCAACCATTGCCCAGGGAAACCTTTGAATACCTCAGGCAAAAGCTGGGGTTTGTTGATACATCATCTTGTTGAATCCCTTTTGATAGTTGTACGCAAGGTTCATTTGGGGTATATGCGTACATTTGCTGGTTTGCGGATTGGTTGAAGATCGAATGGATAGGTTCAGGGGGAGCACATAATGCATTGTTGGCATTATGGAGGACAATCATGGATGCTGGTCTGAATATTGTTGCAATATGTCTCTATCTCTTTTATGGTCATTTATGGTATTTGGTGGATTATGGTTCTTCTTTGCAGATCTGGTTTATATTCAGGGGGAGCATGTTCTTAGGGGGAGCATAACCCTTTGCCCTTGATGTCAAAGGGGGAGAATGAAACTGAAGATTTTGAGGTTGCCATCAAGTCCAAAGGGGGAGATTGTTGGCATTATGGATAAAGTGTTGTCCTTGATGGCAACTCTTGCAGGTGATGGAGCACTGTACATTAGGTCAGTAACAGAGATTGATGATCAGCTCTCAAATATTGGAGAAAGTAATGGGTACGCAGGTACTCAGTACAAAAGGCGCGTACATGCAGGTACTCAGTACAAAAGGCGCGTACATGCAGGTACTCCATACAAAAGGTGCGTGCATACTCGCAAGTCACCCGTTCAGAAGGTGCGTACCCCCAGTGCACACTCTTCAAGGCAGTAAAGCGCGCACACGTGGGGTTTCTTATGTTTAACCCTTGGTATTTAGCCGACGGTATTGTATTATTATGGTTTTGGCCCGTGGTATTGGTCCATGATTTGAGGAAGAGCTTGCCTATATAAAGCAAAGGAGATCATTTGGCTTATGCATCTTTGAAAATTGAATATCCTAAGATCTGAAATATTGGGTTCTCGGTTTAAAAGCTTGATCTATAAAAGAGAAGTTGAAAGCGAATCTGTGAAGGGTGATCTCTCGAGCGCAAGATCAGATCTGAGTATCTGACTGTATTTTGGCCCTAATCAGATGTGCGCAGGTGATTAACAGTGCGAGTGCGTGGGTACGCAGAGGCGACGAAGGGGCAGTGCGTGGGTACGCAGAGGCGACGAAGGTGCAGTGCGTGGGTACGCAGAGCGACAGTGGTTCAGGTGCGTACGCACAGTAAACGTATGCGACGCGATAGTCTTTCTGAGTGCGTGCCTACTGGGGCAGTACGCGGCGCGATAGTCTTTCTAGGCGTGTGCCTACTGTGGCAGTATGCGGCGCGATAGTGCTTTTGGGTGCGTACTGTACGCAGCGCAGTAGAAGAAGCAGTGCGTGGTCACGCAGTGCAGTAGAAGGAGCTCTGCGGGTATACGCAGAAAAGCAGAGGGTGAAGTGCGTAGCGACGCAGGCCTGTGAAAAGAAAACTGTGTACCTGTCTTAAGATCTTCTGTTGGCTGAATTTTTCTGTTGATAAGGTGTTCTGGGTTCAGTTATGTTATTATTGATCTGGTTACTGCAGCTGACTGTAATTTACATGCACTTGATGATCATTTGATGTTTATGGATCCAGTTTAAAAATTTATGAAAAGTGGTCCTTGAAAAAAAGTAGGGGGTTGTAGCTCCATTCCAGAAGAGACTGGAAAACGAGAGAGAGTTGTAGCTCTCTGCAAGTTGCAGCTTGCGTACTGGTAAATGACTGCACCAGTACAAGACCATTGTAAAAGGAGTTTCTAATTTGAAAGAAGATAGAGACATATTGCAGCAGGTGGTTTTCACCCACATTGGGTTTCCACCTTATATCTGGTGTTCTTTGATGTGGACTATCTGTTTTTCTTGTTCATGCTCATTATTTTATGGTACTGATATGCAAAAATAATTCAAAGTGTAAATAAGGAAGATTTGGTAAAAGAACTAGATAATACTGATTCACCCCCTCTCAGTATTATTTTCAACAAGATTACCTCTGTAATACTCTTTTGTCATCTCTAAAAACTCAGCGACGCATCTTAGAGCAGCGATGCTGAAAGGATTCATGAGAATTGAGGAACCATAGCAGTACGCTGCGATCATTTAAAAAAAATCGCCCCGCCAGGGAAGGCCTGTGGGAGATAAATCTCGTTCCCTTCCATTAGTTGCCGCTTTAATAAATTGCTTATGGAAACTAAGGGAAACTAGCCATTCAAAACACTAGCAAAAGGGAAGGATCTCAAAATCTTTTGTTTCCACCATTACAAAAAGGCAAGTAGCCAATTAGCGTTCAAAACAGCTTAATGAAATTGAAATTCAGTCAATTTTGAGCTGAAAATAAACTTGTGAAGCTTGAAAATGTGGCCTTTAACGTACACTAACAATTATTGGAAACCCTGTGGCTTCACCCCATGACCAGACGCTTTGTCGTAGAATATCTTGACTAACCGCATAAGCAGTGGCATAATGGTCGTTTTTGAGTAAAATGTAGGCGCCATCATTGGGGAAAGCCAGATTCATGCCATTGTCGCCTGCGTTATTCATCGCATCCCTAAGGAGTTTGACGAACAATGGTTTCTTGATGATCTTCATATATGGTATCCACAACACCAACTCGCCAATGGATGCTCCCTTCTGTCCTCCCATCATGATCAAAAGCACTGCTGTAAAAATCCTCAGGGTAGCTGATCAGATCGTCCATGTCAACTGATGCCAATAAATCTTTTAAAAACTTACAAAATCTCGGAGAAGCATGGTTGGAATATAAAGTCTCTTTCACATTTTCTGCCTTGGAAAGGTGCAATTTTGTTTTGGAGGCAAAAATCTTCCCTATTTTGCTTTGAATGCAGCGGCATAGCAATTTCGAAGCTTATTCCAGTAGGTTGTGATTGCATGTGGCTTGCGTCAGGATTGACATGAAAAACAGAGTTAAATGAATCAATTGAACTACTTCCTCACACCTCGCATTATCATGTATTAATGGCGCTTGTGCGCCTATTGGATGTCATATCGTTCTAATTCCTGACCATTTTGTTTGAACGTGGAGCCAGATTAACCAGATTTACAAGGTATCTGATATTCATATGCAGACGGGCAGGCTACGTGGGTGAATATGCAGTTAAGTAACTCCTGAAATTCGTGACATGTCAAGTCTACCCCTTCACTGACATTTGTGACTGTGACTATATATATTGGAAATTTCCTTGGCTGGGAAAAAGGTATTAAAGACGTTTTGATAAAATTGTCAACGGTCAATAATACGTTTTGCACAGTTACAAACACGTCGAGAGAAACGGTCATTAAAGAATTATGAACGTCAAATACCCGTCAAGTTCCATCTCTGTTCGGATGCATTGCGTTTCAGTTTGCAGTGATAAAAACTACTCAGGATTGATGTTGCTGCCTATTTTTTCTCGTTCTTTCCCATTATAAAACGAATTTAGGAAAGAATTCGAAGAAATCTTGTCTTGACTTTGATTGAGTGAGTTAGTGAGTTTTTGTTTTCTTTGCTTTGTTTGTATTGATGGAAAACCAACGGAATTCTTATTTATAAGAATCGATTTTTGAGTGCGATTATTGTGAATGTGGTGGAAATTCCAAAGTGTACCATAGTTTTTTATTATTTTTTTTTGTTTTGCTTTTTTTATAGGGCTTGAAAACCAACCGAATTCTTGTTTATAAGAATTGATTTTTGAGTGCGATCATTGTAATTGTGGTGGAAATTCTAAAGTTTACCATGGTTTTAGTTTTTTTATTAAATTTTAATGAAAGCCAGGATCTGGTGGATCACGCTCTGGATCTTCACCACCTACAACCAAAACTTTTGCTAGCTAAGGAGATTATGGAACAGATAGTCTCGGAATGAATAAAGTGTCTATGTATAGGTATCACTATTCAATTATGCATGTTCAACAATTAGAAATTTATTCCCCCTATCTGATTAATGGATCAATTCCTTTCATAAATTTTCGGAGATGGTTAGACGTTCCGCGTAAAGGCTGGCCTAAAAGGATATTTTTTTTTGTAGAAGTGACTAAAAGGATAGTTTCGTTGTAATTCCTTGCTTCATCTTTTCTTATATGTATATTTCTCTTCTCACAACTCCATAGATTTTTTAGGCTAAGGTGGATAAATTCTTTGTAATTTTTTGTTTCATCTCTTCTCATATATATGAGTAAATGGATAGATTTTTTTGTAATTTTTGTTTCAATGTCTCTATATCTATATATATTTCACAGCTGAATAGAGATTCTCTATATTTCAGAATTGAATCTAAAATTTATTATGAAAAGGAAGTTCTTCTCATGAGCCTATGAAAATAGTAGGATAGCTTGGTTTTTATCATTGAAAACATAGAGTATGAAAATAGTAGGATTGTTTCGTTCTTATTATTAAAAACAGAGTAAGATTGTCTCGCTTTTATCATTGAAAACATGAAAGCAAATAAGGTGCTAGGAAGTTTTTTTCATTTTAATCCTTTTCGCTTTTGTTTTTAGCTTTAGGGAGAGTGGTATGGTTAGTCTTCAAATGGTTGGACCTCACTGCATTTGTTTGTTATTTTTCATTTTTTTAAATGGTTGCACTGAATTTTGAAAATATTCTGGAATTTGAGATATAGAAAGTTAATTATTTTCAAATCTGATTGAAAAAACAAAGTCAATAAAACTTAACTCTTGTCTATTAAATTTTGGAATATTTTAAAATTTATAATCTACATAAAATACCTCAATCATATTTTGTTTAGATTGTATTTTTTTAGAGGAACAAGATGCAATTTATATTTTTAAGAGAGAAAAACATTGTACAAATTAATGCACAGGTTACAAATCACATGAGTTATTTAAAAACAACTATGTAGCTATTCAAGTTTAAAAAAATGTCAAAATATTATTTAGTAACATTATTTTTATACCAACACATAAGTGAGTAAATCATGCTTAATCCAATGTGGATTTTTCACAAAATAAAATCATACATTTTCCATAAATATTGTAATGAAATAGAGTTTAAAAAAATCAATAATTAAATAATATTAAAATAGATATAATTGAAATCAAGTTAAAATTTTGAAAAATATTAATATTTAAAAATAAATTCTTACGTAAGTTATATGATTAGAAAAAAGAAATTATAAAATCTTTTGCTCAGTTAAGTACTAATTCTCATGAACTCTGTTGTGGAAAATGGCATTGAAAAAAGCCAAAAAAAGTGTGGGAGGAAAGATTATGCATTTTTTGTTCTTCTGGAAAAGTGGAAACAGAAAATCATTTCATTTTAGAATGAGAGGCCTTCAAAGACAACAGAGAAAGTTATGCAGATACGCTAGCTCTTGGGATAATCTATTTAGTGAGAGGTTTGTCGATAAGATGAGAGTATTTATTGTGAAGCTTCACAGAAAAAAGTGTCGAATACATCAAGCAGATGAAAAAACAATTTGTCCCATAAACTATTTTTAGTCTTGTAGAAATTAAAATAATTTATTTTGTTTTTTAAATCTTTTATTCCTTGGACATTCCTTTACGACCCTTGGTAAAGTTAATAATATTTACAACTTGCTCGATGGATTCACGTTAAACTGAAGAGGTAAACCTACATTCGACCACCGGATTCATTAGGAGATATTGGATCGACCGCACGGTGGTTTTCGAGATGTCCCTATGGGCTCGATGTCCAATAGGATGGTGCCAAGTCTTCTGGGCAGTGTGGTCAGCCCTGCCCATCGGATAAGCGGACCTTCGTTAAAACCGGTCCCGTCTACTCATCCAATATAAACTCTTCTACGCTCGACAAACTGATCCCACGACTCCTGCAACTAACATCTTGGCCCGAAGTTTCACCCCGTCAGCCATCATTTGACCACCACGTGGACTGCTATAGTGGTTTGTTGTTTGAATGCTCAAACTCTCAATCTTTGAACATACACAATATATTCGGCAAAGTTTTCTTCTTATTTTCGCAATAACTTTACTACCTAAATTCTTCCGAAGTATCTATGCTCTCTTCAAGGAAAATTTTAATCACTTTCGCCGTTTTAATTTTCATCAACTAAGTGGTGAACTTCTGTCAAATGGTTAATAGTCAGTTAGTGAATAAGATGTAATTTTTTTATTTTGCTTCTAATGGTGGCCAAATCAAGCCAAGGGTTGTAAACTCAATTCCTATACCACTTTGTAATCTCTCCAATTTTTTGATTGGTAATTTTACTACCACCGCAATACATAGAATACACAATTTCTTCGTGGGAGTGAAAAACCTAATTTCTCACATTGCCAAATTTACACAAAATCATCATAATTGCAATATACACAACTGAAATAATAGTTATTGGTAATTATCATCGCATTAACCATCTCCACAAATTGCACTTAGAATGGTATAAAGGAATTATAGACATCATTAAGCACATAAACCTACATTATTAAGCAATTATGGAGCATACCATTAAGATACATGGCAAGATTATAATTCATTTGTACATAAACACAAAATCTAAAGTTTAACATAAAACTACATAAAACTACATAAACAACAGTACAATAAACTAAACACTTATCTTGATAAATAGGTCGAGCGATGATTGTATCTCCATGTTCCACCCTGCTATAGACTACATGGTTCATAAATTTCAACCATGGGTCACCCTAAGTTGAGGCTGCAACTCCACAGGAAACAATAAATTAGAAATAATTGTACCTCCATGGCCAAGGTGCCAACCCATCAGTTATGTTACTCCAGGGCTTTAGGCGCCTTCCATGCCATAAGCCAACATAACTTCGTGGTTGATCCATAACCCAAGCTCAGAGCTCACTAAATGGTTGCTCCAGGTCGAAGTTCAATAACCATTCGAATCATAATAGTCAGTTGATCATCATTCTCATAATAATAATAATAATAATCATCATCATCATCATCATCATGAGGCATGCAGACAAGTATATTTACATACACTACACACAAGTGCATGACTTCTCTCAGCCATGTGGCACATCGAAGTTATGTGGGCCACATGTGCTCTCATCATCCACAACTGTCATCTAACACCCCGTTGTCTGTCACTGTGGATTTGCACATACTCTTTATTGTGGAGTGGGCTCCACAACTAACCTATTTTATATCATTTTATTATAAAAATATGTCATTAGTTACATCATATTTGCAACCCTGACCCTTTAGCCACATAACCAAAACTGACAAATAAGTCTGGGCATGCTAGCCCCCAAAATATACAAAACATAAATACATAGGCACACAAGTCTACAAAATCACTCTGGCTCACCAACGTAATATCAAGGTACACATATTTACATCACAAATTGGTAGGGGTATTACATGTGGGGCCTTTTCCTTCTAAGTCCCCTTCATCATGGGGGTGTAGCACCTCTCACTTCATAAGGCACCATGCTCACCCCAACTTCAAGGGTTTAATATAAGGTAAGGGCCATGAAGTTTCCTGCCTAACTCTCGACAGCCAATGTATCTAACTGATGTTGTGTCTTCAAATATTTCCACACTCCATCAATCTCCCCCTTCGTATACCCTAGCTTCGTAAGCTTTTCCTTGATTAGTTGAAAATAATATATGCCCATTATGTACCTACAAAAGTCCACAATGTCTCTTAGATCTCTCCACGTCTCCATTATTCTTCCTAGAGGAAGTGCTCAAACTACGCCTCTCTTCGACACCATCTTGACAAAGACTCATGGTAAAAACCTCTTCAATGTTCTTCACGTTGGAAGGGGTTGCCTCTCCTTCTCCAACCTTCTTCTTCCCTAAAACTTGCATGATGAGGTCAACCATCTGCTTCCCCTTTCAAACTTGAGATGAGCCTCCAACTTCTTGCCTTAAGCTTCCAACCTTCCAAATGTGTGAATCCTCTTCATACAACATCATGGAGGGTATCCTTGGGAGATATCCCAAGCAATTGTTCCTACTCATCAACACGGTCACGATCTTCTCTCCTTCTAGAATCAAGAGCAAGTCTACGTCCATCATCAGTATGGCTTGGGATGCTACTAGAAAATCTATCCCCAATACCATTACATGATCATCGATCATAATCACTCTAAAATCCATCTTTCCAAACCTTGAACACACCTTCATTGATGTGTCTCTAAGAATCCTTGTCACTACTTTCATCTCCAAGTTGATAGCTTTGAAGGCACTCAACTCCTCTTTCATTTTCTTCTTCCACTTCAAGGACTTTGCAACCCTTTTGCTAATGAAGTTATTTGTAGCTCTCGAATCTACCAAGGTTGCAAACTTCCTTCCAAGTACAATCACTTGCACAAAACTCAATCTTAATGCCTTATCATTCAATGAGTGCTTCTTCCCTTCACGCTTTCTCACCTCCATGATCATTTTGATCATCTTTGTTTTGTCCTTAGTGGACCAACTACGCCACCTTGCCATACCTTGCTTCAACTTCAATTTAACCATCCTCTTGAGTTGCTTCACTTCTGCATTTGGTTGAGGTCCTTTCATAGAAGAACCTACTCCTTCCTTCGGTGAAGAACTTGAACTTGGCGTGACCTCAATATACTTTGTTCTACCATGTCCTTCCTCCTTCAAGGACTGCTTCACAACATTCATTTGACATTCGACTGCATGACCAACTCCCTCAAACTTCAAAAGGGAAGCCATCACTCGTCTTCATTCATCGAAAGTCATCAAACAAGCTCCAACCTACTCCTGAAAATGGCTAGACTCATCCTTAATATCCGAATGAGTTCCTTTGTAGTTAAGAGCCTTCTTAGCCTCTTCTTTTGGACAAATTTCTTCGTGGTCAAGAACCTCCTCCTTAACCTACGCTTGGAGATCATCCACTCCCTCCCACAATTTCACCATCTTATCCATATACGATCCCACCTATTCATGAGCATTAAGAGTTCATCATGGCATTGTTGCATTTTAACCCTCCAAGAATCATTTTCTTAACAAATTACCATTCTGCCGATCAAATTCCAACAAAGTCTTCCTTCAAGAACTTTGACTAACAGGTTGCAAACTAGTTGTCTCCATAGTGACTATCATACTACTATCTTCTACCAAAATAACTTCCTTATTTCACAAGAAATTTGCTCTGATACCAATTGTCACGGCCCTAGGACACACCTCTGACCTTAAAGTTCTCAAGTCCCCCGAGGCATGTGGCATCGACATGGTTTCCTCTCAATGGCTTGACCAACTTAAATCTACTAATGCCCGAACTCCACCTTTAGCCTATATACCATTAGCAAAGTAGACTTCTTAGTTGTAGAATTAGTAATTCATCTAACATAGTACACTAACTCTTCAATATTAACACATAGCTTCTTTTCCAATTCAATCTAACAGTTACGTTTTCACTTTACTTCAACAATATAATTTTTTCAAGTCTATAGAATTTAAATTCTAACACCACCATTGTGATAAACTTGTCTATAGTTTTCCAATGATATAAAATTTATCTCAATCTCAGTTACAGATCAAAAGTTATGCTTGTTCGAAGTTTGACCTGCTAAAAGAGTTCATGTCATCACATTCCCAGGTGGAACCCATCAAGCTAACGCGATCTAGACATGTCATCCCTTTGGGGTAGAATGTAGTTGCTCCACCTTATGCTAGCACAATCAATCTTCTGCGTTCTTGCTTGCAACATGCAACAAGTAACAAAAATAGACAGTGGGTGATCTCCCAATGGGAAGGGTCCCCACACCCAAACCTTGGCTGGATTGGCGCTTTCTTCATCGACATTTACCATTATGAGTTCACAACAATTTGATTGTGGTATTGGGTGGTGGCTCAACTACATGGTTCCATGAGTTGGAACCTTGGCTAGATCAATGAAATCTCATTGTCATCACCTCGTTTAAAAATGTTACCACAAGTTACTCTGTGGTGATGGGTGGTGTCCCGATAGCGTGGTTCCACAACTGGAACCTCCATCATATCATTTGTTTAGCATCAACTCCCTATCTATTCTCCATTCCATCATCACTAGAAAATTTTGAGGCTGAAAAGCCCAATGATGTAGTACCAATAACCGGGGTTCCACCCCAGTAGCACTCTCCTTGTAATTATTCTGAAAAATTTTGGTGGCACGAAGACCCACAAACCCAATAGGATCCATCCCAGACCACACCATCTTAAACCACATCACCCTAGGCCACGTCATTCTAGGCCATTTCATTTGGGCATCGAATTCTTGGTCTTCCCTACCTCCTCACATATGCAAGTTTATGACCTATGGGTGATGGTTGATATAAGCCCATTGGCGTCAACCCTCTCCACACCAAGGCTCTTATGATTTTCCTTGAGATTCAAAAACCCAATGGGGCCCACTAGTGACAATTCCAATGGGGCAAGGTTCCACCTCTGCCCCTCGATGTCGAGCTTCTCCATATACTCACATGTACATGTATATGTAGATCACTCTTCTTTGTTGGTAACAATGATCGAATAAACATCAAGCTTCAAGCATCTTATAGAACAAAATGGGCAACTGCTTGGAATTCCATTTCTCTGTGTAATAACTATCACATGGGCCTAAGGTCTCGAACCCTTCAATTCTATGAATGTATATATGAAGAAGTGATCACCTTGAATGACACTTTTTGTGTGTGTCATGGAAAAAGGATTCGAGGTCCTAAAAACCTCAAGCTCTACATGATAGTCGACAATAAGGAATAGGTTTCCATATCAGCAAATTATATAAGTTTCTGAGGTAAGCCTCAATACCCAGCTTCATATTTTTCAATAGAACCACACTAGGAGATTCAATATCATTCAATCTAACTCTACAACCTATTGTAGCCTGGTTAAGCTCATTCACATAACTATGAACATCAATTAGCTGAAAAAATACATATTTGCATAATTGTAAGAGCATAATTATAATCCATTTACCAAAGTTTTCAAATCCTTATAAAAATTTGAGCTAGATATTCATAAGCCATAAATATCAAATAAGTGAACATAAACCCACCATTTCTCACCTTTTTCATGAACATAATATAAAAACACTATATAAACGTGCATTAGAATCATGGACATATAAGATATTATTCTAGTAATGATCATAATAGTGAACTTCACAACCCAAGCATAAGTTTACATTGATAAATACATAAGGTCTTGTACCAAGCATAAACATTACAAGGAGCATCACTGCCTATAATTCACATATGCATAAGTAAATTTAAACTTATCTACATATTTGAAGATGGTTGGAAACTGGAGGAGGGACTTCCACTCTCTACCCAACCATAAGCCAACTACACTACATTATTTCTTGCATGTGACAACCCTCGAGTTGGATCCAAAGTCTGAGAGAATGCTTTCTCAGGGAAATTCACACCAATGCTTGGTAGGCACCCATGAGATGGAGTTCATTGTCCTGATGGTTTAACAACTGCTCTCTGGAAGTAAGCACCACAGTGACTCTCTTACTCTTTGAGTTTAGTCATAGGGCTTCACCCAAGGTCCAAAGGGGGTATTACTCAATTCCAAGATATTTAATCCACTATTTAGGCAGTTTCACAACTGTCTTTTCATAGGAAAAAATGTAGGGGCTTGCAGTCCATTGCATAGGTGACTTAACAATTCTCATAGAAGAACCACAGTGGCTCAGGGTACCCTATCTAAGTGCTTTAACAACTATACAACAAGCACCCTAAGGAATATCACCCGAAATCACTAATCATTGTGCTCATACAAGACTCCAATACTACTCAATATTCATGCTTAGATCTAGTATCTCCTTGTTATTTGTTTGTGATGCTTCTCCCCTCATTCCTCTACTTGCATTTTCTTACCCTCTCCTCACCAATGTTTTTTTTTCTTTTCTGCTCTATACCACTCTGGCCAATTTTTGTTTTCCAAGGTAGACATCCTTGCCTCAATCTATGAGGGGGATGGAGATGGGTGTGGTCTTCATCTCATACCATCCAATCCCATATATTTTATTTTTTATTAGCGTAGTTGGTGAATCAGTTAAGAGGGGTGTTAGGAATTCAATATGGTTAACTTTGGGTTTGCTCACAAAATGCAACAGGTCCTCCCTTACAAAACTTATCTAATCACCAATTGTCAGCTAATCAAATCTAGGCTAGGTTCATGGCCTTTCAAGGCACACAATTTCTTCCCTTAGATAATGGATCCATAAGGTATTCCCCTTCTTCATTTAGCCATAATTTTTTTATTAATTTACTATCTATGCTACAACATATTTGATCAATTAGTCGTGGCTTCCATGCTGGTTATATAGAAATAATATAATAACATAAATAGGGATTGAAGTGAGGGATGTTACAAATCTTATGGATCATGTTTATAAAAAATTGAGAATATCCCTCAACCATAAGTTTGATGTAGCCTTGAATCTGGGAAATCAATAGTCCCTCTTCTAGGAATTTCAATTATGTCGTGTTGTTACTGTTATATTCCATAAAAACTAAATAAATGTAAATAGGGTATCCCAAATGATCCCTGAAGATACCTCCATATCTTGCCTTGCATGGGTTACCTTTTGAAGCACCATCAAAATTTAGCTTTAGAAAATTAGGGGGAGGAGGGCTCTAAGAGGAGGGAATGTGCATTATAGTAGGGTGAAGAGAGGGGGAAATCATGACTCCTAGAGTATGGAACCATATTTGAAGCAACATGGCCTCCTCACTTAAGGCCTACTAGTCTTGATCTGACCAATACTGCACGCCAATTAATTCCTTCACATTCTTTTGAACTGTGATCCAAAGATATTCATGAGGGAGGTAGCAATTCTTGAATATGTGACTACTCCTCTCTTTTTGAATTGCCCAAAGGAACAAGATTGGAAGGAGAATCTAGAGGAAGTTCAATATAGGATTATTAAAATCTTTATCCGTCCAATTTTTAATGGTGTGAGGGATTATGGATAGACCACGATTTGATCTCTTCATGTTAACTTCTAGATCACTCCATAAATCATTGGAATAAGAGAACCTATTGAAGGTGTGCTCCACATTTTCAGCTTCCTCAAGCTACATACAACAACAGGAGGGCCCCATATGCTTGTGTTTTTGAATGTTGTCCTAAGTTAAGGTTTTATGTTGAACTAGCATCCATAGGAAGATGAAAAATTTCTACCATATGTTTCTTCAAAAGATGCAACTCTAGATGGAATCTTTTGGAAAATATTTGAAACATATTTCTAGGATATAGGACTTAAGGATGGAAAATGAATTTCTTGGTGTTGGCATTATGATTCTGGTATGGTTATATGTTACAGATGTTGTACTTGATGGCAACACCCATGGCATGGCTCTCAATTTGATGAAAATAAAGAAGTACGCAGGAGAACCGTTCAGGAGGTGCGTACCCGCAGGTACGCCGTGCAGGGACCGTGTCCAGTCACGCAGATTATCCATTTATGAGGTGCGTACCCCAGTGCACACACTTCAAGGCAGTAAAGCGCGCACACATGGGGTTTCCTATGGTATTTAGCCGACGGTATTGTATTATCATAGTTTTGGCCCGTGGTATTAGTCCATGATTTGAGGAAGATCTTGCCTATATAAAGCTAAGGAGATCACTTGGCTTGGGTATCTTTGAGTATTGAATATCTTAAGATCTTAAAGATTGGGTTCTCGGTTTAAAAGCTTGATCTATAAAAGAGAAGTTGAAAGCGAATCTGTGAAGGGTGATCTCTCGAGCGCAAGATCAGATCTGAGCATCTGACTATATTTTGGCCCTAATCAGAGGTACGCAGGTGATCAACAGTGGCAGTGCGTGGGTACGCAGAGGCGACAAAGGTGAAGTGCGTGGGTACGCAGCGCGACAATGGTTCAGGTGCGTACCTACTGTTTGAGTACGCGGCGCGACAGTCTTTCTGGGTGCGTACCTACTGTGACAGTACGCGGCGCGATAGTTCTTCTGAGTGCGTGCCTACTGTGCAATACGCGGCGCGATAGTACATTTTGGTGCGTACTGTACGCAGATCAGTAAAAGGAGCAGTGCGTGGTCCCTCAGTATAGCAGAAGGAGCTCTGCGGGTATACGCAGAGAAGCAGAGGGTGAAGTGCGTAGCGACGCGGGCCAGTAAAAGGAAAACTGCGTATTTGTTTTAAGATCTTCTGTTGGTTGAATTTTTCTGTTGATAAGATGTTCTGGGTTCAGTTCTGTTATTATTGATCTGGTTATTGCAGCTGACTGTATAATTTACATGTACTTGATGTATATGGATCCAGTTTGAAAATTTATGAAAAGTGGTCCTTGAAAAGAAGTAGGGGGTTGTAGCTGCCTTCCAGGAGAGACTGGAAAACGAGAGAGAGTTGTAGCTCTCTGCAGGTTGCAGCCTGCGTACTGGTAAAGGACTGCATCAATACAAGACCATTGTAAAAGGAGTTTCTAATTTGAAAGAAGATAGCGACATATTGCAGCAGGTGGTTTTCACCCACATTGGGTTTCCACCTTATATCTGGTGTTCTTTGATGTGAATGTCTGCTTTTTCTTGTTCATGCTCATTATTTATGGTATTGATATGCAAAATGTAAATTTGGTAAAAGAACAAGATAATACTGATTCACCCCCCCTCTCAGTATTATTTTCAACAATTGGTATCAGAGCAAGTCCTTCTAAAGAAGCTTGATCGCTTGAAGGAAGATCTTTCATCATGAGCAACTACGAGACGGAAGCATCTATCAGGCCACCGGTGTTTGATGGGACCAACTTCAATTATTGGAAGGTAAGAGTTACTGCCTATCTTCAATCTCTTGGTACAGAAGTTTGGAATATCGTAGAGACAGGCTATGCTTTTCCTTCAACTACTCCTACAAATGCAGACGAGAAGAAGAAGTATGAAACAAATGCAAAAGCAGTCAGTACCCTATTAGGATGTATATCCTGATCGGAATTCATGAAGGTAATGCACTATAAATCCGCAAAAGAGATATGGGACAAAATTGTCACGAGCTATGAAGGAGATGAACAGGTAAAGCGTGCCAAACTTCAAACTCTCAGGATTCAGTATGAGACTCTCAAGATGTATAATGATGAAAGTGTGGCTAACTATTTTCTTCGGGTAGATGAAGTTGTTAATTGTATGAAAAATTTGGGTGAAGAAATAAAAGAGGCTATTGTGGTTGAAAAGGTTCTAAGATCATTGTCCCCCAAGTTTGAATCTAAAGTATCTGCAATAGAAGAAAAAGAAAATCTACGAATTCTTACTATGTCTCAGCTACATGGAATTCTAACTGCTTATGAAATGAGAAAGGGAGGTCCATCAGATAGAAGAGAAGCTGCTTTCAAGGCATCAGGCAAAGGAGATTATTATGAGGCAAGTCACATACCAGAAGAAGAAGAAGAAGAATCAAATTTTGTCAGAAATCTTCAAAGGGGTTCTGGAAGGTTCAGAGGTAAGTTACCTTTTAAATGCTTTGCTTGTGGAAGAGTAGGTCATTATGCTGCAAAATGTCCTTATAAGGATAAAGAAAAGGAACCTGCTAGATGGAACAAGAAACAGGGTGCAAATAAGAAAAGCTACTACACTCATGAAGATAGTGATGGTCTATCAAACAGTGATGAAGATGAACAAGGTAATGAATATAAACTGTTAATGGCATTTGATGATGATGATTATATGGATGCTATAGATGTTGATAACCTTTATGACGAAATTACTAGACTCAAGAGAGTTATAGAAGAAAAGAATATGATCATTGATACTCTACAAATCAAATTGATGAAAAGGAAAAACATTTTGAAAAATTAGAAGGTGAAATTGTTGCTCTTAGAAAAGAGATTGAGAAAACAAAAGCAATTAATCTTAAGTTTGTCAAAGGATCTGAAACTCTAGATGAGATTATCAATGTTCAGCGTTCTCCTCTAAACAAGACAGGTTTGGGCTATACTGGAGAAACTTCTCAAGCATCCACTTCAAAGAGTTATCTTGAGGTAGCAAAAGGGAGTGAGCAAAAGCACAATGGAGACTATCAGGTTAAGCAGGGACAAATTGCAAACAAAGGTCATCAGGGGCAATCTGTCTTAAGAATGAACAAAGGTTACAACCAGCCACAGGTAAGGTCTTCTCAATTTGGTTTAAGAATGAATAACAATAGATATTACAATCACTTGGCCGGTAGATTTGATAACCGCAGAAGTTTCTTCAATGGACAATGTTTATCTTGTCATAACTTCGGTCACAAAGCAACTCAATGTGTTGCATATAAAACAATCATGACTAGTGAAGCTCAAAACAAAGGAGTATGACTGGGATTTCAAAAAGGACCTATAACAACTTTTCGGCTCTTGAAAATGAAGTTGAATGTTCTATTTGCAATAACTTTGGTCATAAAGACTCTGAATGCAAGAGCAGGTTTCAGCAGAGAAAGGAACAAGCCTCAAGCACCAAAACATGGAGAATAAAGGAACCACAAACAGAAAGATGTGGGATAGCATTTTATGCAGAGGGACAGGAAATTCTATGGTACATTGACAGTGGATGTTCGAAGCATATGACGGGTGATAAAGAAAAACTTGAGTCATATTCTGCTCTAGAAAAAGGAAAGAAAGTCTCTTTTGGAAATGATATTCCTGCAACTATAAAAGGAAAAGGTATTGCTCAGTTAAAAGAAAAGGTCAAGGCTGGAAATGTTTTGTATGTTGATGGATTGAAACATAATCTTCTCAGTTTCAGTCAGATGTGTGATCAAAGAACCGAGGTGATATTCAGATCAAATGGATGTCTTGTTCGTGATCTTGATACAGGTAAAACAGTGATCAAAGGCAAAAGAACTCCAAATAATCTGTACATATTTGAAGAAGGACAACAACAATTCTATCTAAGCAAGGATGATGAGCACTGGTTATGGCATCGGAGGTTGGGACATCTAAGCTTTTCACAAATAAGGAAAGCATGCAAATATCAGGCAGTTCGCAATCTTCCAGATATCAAATTCCTGACAACACCATATGCAAATCATGTCAGTTTGGAAAACAAACCAGAACTAACTTTCCAGAGAAGGAAGGATCAGCTAGCATGCCTCTTGAGCTAGTACATACATATACATGCGGTCCTTTCAGGAAAAGAACACCTCGAGGAGAAGAATACTTGATATTATTCATTGACGATTTCTCCAGGTTTGTCTGGTTAGGACTTATGAAGCACAAAGATGAAGCATTCGAAAAATTCAAATCCTTCAAAGCCTTGGTTGAAAATGAATCAGGTCACAAAATCAAGTGCCTCAGATCCGACAGAGGTGGGGAGTTTACCTCAAATGAATTTTTCGATTTCTGTGAAGAACATGGGATAAGAAGAGAATTCTCTACAGCTAGAACTCCTCAGCGAAATGGAGTTGTGGAAAGAATGAACAGAACAATCCAACAAATGGCTCGTGTTATGCTTGATGAATCAGGAACTCCCGCAACTTTTTGGGGTGAAGCTGCTCATGCTGCGGTTGTTATTCTCAACAAAACAAATGTCCGGGTGAACAGCACTCAAACTCCTCATGAGCTCTGGAATGGTAAG
>APFE030312846.1:0-12398 GCA_000404065.3 Pinus taeda
ATCTCAGCTTCTGACCCTATATTCACTTTCATCATCTTCGATGGCTTCATTATATTAAGCACCTTTATCTCAAGGTCATTTACTTCGCGATGTCCTTCTGACTCTTTGATGTCAATGTTGCAAGGATCTTCGTCCTCTTCTACAGTGAGGTTATAACATTCTATCACATTTCGGATCTGCGCAGCCCAATCAGGATTCCAGATAATTGGAACTTCATTTTGAAAAATATTTTTCCTAACTATATTCAGCACTGCATCTATATGTGGACAATCATCTTCATATCTGAATGTCATCACAAATCTATCCACCATTTGTGCCCAGCTAGTAGCACCATGTCGAAGTTCAGTTTCCAAATACTAAATCTGAGGGATTGTTTCCAGGGTATGGATAAACCCATGCACCCATTCTTCTCATGAAATTTCTCCCCATGTTGCCATACAGAGTTGTATGTGGTCCCTAGGATCACTCTAGCCATCATATTTGTCTGCAAGCTCTGTTTCTACTTATCCAAATCTTACCCACATCAACCTTCTACATTCTTTCCAATTTCCTATATTCTTCTTATATGTACCCCACCATCTAGTAGGCATAGCCCTCAATGCTTGATCCTGTGCTAATAATCCCTAACATTCTAGTACCCACCTTTCATAATATTTCAAGAAAGTATTTACATCACCCAAGCCATCATATAAAGGTAAATCACGTACCTCTGTTGTCATGCAACGCGCTACTTTAGTGATCCTTGCACATCGCCTTGTAGACACTTCATGCAATGTATTCTGCCAGTTCTCCAATTCCTCTTTTGAATCTGAGGTGCAGGAACTATCTTACTCCCAAGTAATATTTACATCTATAGTGGGATTGACCCATTCCTTTTCCTTAGCTGCGATCTAATAGATATTATCAATGTCATTTGTGCTATATTCTTCTTTGATAGGTTTTGTATACCTCGCCCCTTCTGATGGATCCAATGGAATAATAACCCTCATATTATTTCTTTCGTATACCATTTTCATTTTCTTTAGATTAATTATAGCCATGTTGGCAAATGCCCAATCAAATCTAAGCAACACAGGGTAAGGATTACTGTCATCTACTATCTCAATCACTTCGAAGTCAGTGGTAGTGCACACTCCATCAATTTCCATTGTGAAATTAGACAACATTCCTAGAGGTAAGATTTTCTATTGATTTTCCATCTTGAGCTGAATAGTAGATCATTTTAGCTTCGACATACCCAAGTATTCCTCGGCAAGACATTGGCATCAAATCCCAAATCTAATATAACTTGCTCAATGTAATATTCTCCAATTTGCATTGTAAGCATCATTTCTTTCCTTGTTCTCTTCTTGTGTCTATGCAAATTATTCATTGCATGCATCTCGCTCTATGGTATCTGATTAGAAGTATAGGAGTCTATTAGTTCTTGTAATCCCTCCATAACCTTCTGATTCGTCAACAACTTCATGTAGGTTTGTAGAAAAGAATTCAAGACATTTGAATCCACCTCCTGTGTCGCAACTGGTACTATTTCTATATTGTTTCATTTGTGGATGGTGAGATTTATATTCACCTTTAACTTGCTTGATTACAAGTTCTGAATCACCACACATGGAAATTCTTCATGCACCTAACCTCTTCAAGATATTCAAACCTGTGATTAGCACTTCGTACTTCACCTTATTGTTAGTTCAATCAAAAGCCAACTTGTATGAGCACAATATAACATGCTGAGGGAGATTACCTTGCTAATGATGATGTGGACTTCAAATCCAAATGCCAATACCCACTCCGTCTTTCCCAAGAGAACCATCAAAGTCCATGGTTCAAAGACCACTTTCCTCTTCTAAGGGATGTATATATTTTTTCCGTTTTGGGTCAATTTTCTGAACTTTCACTTCAGACTCTTCTGAAGTTTCAATTGCCTTCTCTGATGGCTGATCTAAACCTTTTTGTGGCTTTTCTGATGGTTGTTCAGATGAAATTGGAAGCTCTTCTTTTTCTTGATCTGAAACTATCCTTATAGTGTTGAAAATCTCTAGTACATCTTTAATTTCTACAAGATGACTATCTACATCGTTCAATCCACTATCATTATATAAAATAAAAGACTCTAAATCTGTATGTACAACATTTATAGGATGATTATTAGGCTTATCCTTGCTATTTATCATGAATTTCATTTTGCTTTCTCAGTACAACTTTCCTAGTTGCCCAAAAACTAGGATGGTAGCATAGGAGAAGTCTAACTTCAATGTGCCTCTTAATTTTGCTTCCCAGGATCTCAACAGTAGCATGCCAAATCATGGTGGTATATCAGCTACCACCACATCCATTAAAACATTATTTGCAAGGATTCGATCCAGGGATACTACCAAATCTTTGATTAGGCCAAGCCAACGAACCTTACCGAAGTCAAAAGAATACATGTCATGGTATTCATGAGTTATATCTAGACCCAATATTTCAATGATGGCTTTTGGCATTAAATTATGAGAGGCTCCAGAGTCAAGCATGGAGTTGTGAAGAATAAATTGGTGGATTCTTAAACTGAGATAAAATGGAGGAACATCACTATCTCCTCACTTACCATCTACGGATGGACCAAAAATCAATTCAGGCTGGTCATCTTCAATGGTAACCATGTCAGATATAGGATCAACTTTGAGCATTTTAACTACATTAGACTTGTAATGGCTATTTTTGACTAGCTTAGTATGAGGTATTTCCACTTTCAACTTTGAAATTTCAGTTTCTCGATTAAAAGAATAGATTTATCTACTTCTCTTTGTGATCCTGATTTAAATAGGAACACAAAAAATTATAGAGATAACCATAAACACAGAGATGCAGTGGAAATAACACTTCATTTCATTAATGTAAAGTACTAAAATATGCTTACAAAGAGAAATGGAAATAAACAAGCTAGGGCGATGGTAGCTTATCTCTGAGAAGAGATGTTGTGGCTACATGCCTCTGAACTGTGTTACAATGAGGCTCAAAGGCATATTTATTGTTGAGAAACAATGGAAAACCCTAAACATCCAAAAACCTAACCCTAGAAGATGAAACACCAAACTGTGGGCCTCGTTTGGGTAAATTAGTACATCAACTTCTCGGGGTCATAACTTGGCATACGATCTCCGTTTGATGTGCACACTATCTTGTTAGAAAGATCTATCTGAGAACTACAACTTTGGGAAGAGCAACATCAGTCCATTGACTCATGTTGCTCCTTGGTTTCCCAAAAAAATGTCGTTTAGGGTCTCAAAACAACTCCAGAAGTTCAAGGTCCGAAAAACTGCTAAAAATAGTAGACTGTGCTATAATTAAGGAAACTGAAAAGCTGAAAGAGACAATGGTGGGGGTCTAAGTGGACTTAGCGAGTGGCCACCAATATCCACCTGGATCATTCCTCCCCGCTTAGGAAGAAATGGTCCCCAATGTGTTGAGTTCCTCCATGAGATGAGGAAACTTCTGTTGAACTTGGTCCCTAGTGAGCCACTTTCCTTGGTGAAGGAGTTGGCCTGCTTTGAAAACTCGATATAGTTGGATATTCTTCTGGCGAGTGTGCTTGATCTGTGTGTCCATGATCTGATCAGTTGTAGCTTGTTCCATGAAATATGGATTTAAATCTGTGGGTGTGAGTTGTTTTACAATGTTGGATGTGTTTAGTAATGGTGGAAAGTATGGCCGAAGGCGGTCCACATTGAACACTAGGTGCAAGCCAAGGAATGGGGGAATGCTGAGCTCAAATGCATTGTCTACCACAACCTTGGTAATGGTGTAAGGACCATATCAGAGTGGTCTGAGTTTTCGATAGGTTTCGGTAAGGCGTACCTTTTGCAAATGCAACCAGACTTTGTTGCCCACCTAAAACTTGTGTGGCACCCGATGTTGATCATCTCACTGCTTATACTTGGAATTTGATTTCTCTAAAATTTCATGGACCTACTGGCAAATATGTTGGATGTGCTCAATGAAGCTATTTGGCTTATCTGTTTCGGATTGGACATGAGCCAAATCTGTGTGAGTATTTGCAAATGGCATGGCCACATCAATGGAACATAGTGGCTGGAATCCTAAGCCCACCTAAAAAGGGTTGTGGCCAGTCAAGCTTTGGACAACCTGGTTGTAGTTGTGCTGAACATAGGAGAGGTTCTCATCCCATGTGCATGGATGCTTTGAGTTGTACATGAACATAATGTGTACGAGCATCTCGTTGAAAACCTCTGTCTAGCCATCAGTTTGAGGATGGAAGGTTGTGGACTTAGTGAGTTTGGTGTCCAGCATGGACCAGAGACTGGACCAAAATGTACTGAGGAACCTGATGTCCCAATTTGAGATGATAGACTATGGGATCCCAAAGTGTACCCACACTCATTCAAAGAAGATTTTAGCAGTGGCTTATGTTGTGATATTCTTCTTACAGGCCGTCATAATGACCACAAAAACACAATCATTTCCATGCTTAGTGGAAGGAAGGCCTGACATGTAATCCATGGAGATGGATTCCCAAGGTCGACTAGGGGTAGGCAGTGGGGTATATAGGCCTTGCTTCTTGATGGTCAGTTTGGCAATGGTGCAGGCAGTGCATGATCTAATGTACTTCCCGACATCCTGTCGAAGATTTGGCCAATAGAAATACCTCTGCAGTACTGCCACCGTTTTCTCGACCCTGAAATGCCCAGCAACCCGACTGTAGTGTGCTTCCCAAATCAGCTTGGCACACTCACTTGAGGGAACACAAAGGTAACCCAGGTGGCATAATAGGGCATCTTGGAGGTGAAAATCTAGAACATGCTGACCCTCCAAGAGTGTCTGGTATGTGTGACCAAATTTTGGCTTGCTTTTATAGAAAAGTGGCCAATTATAAGTCTTATGCCCACAAGAGTTGAGCATGGTGGTTAACGCCATGATCGGTGGTCGACTGAGGAAATCTGCAACATTATTGGTGTTGCCCTTCTTATACTTGATCTTCAAATGGAACTGTTGCAGGTATGTGGACCACATATAATGGCGATCATTTTGAAATTTCCCTTGGGTCTGTATGAACTAAAAGGGTCGGTGGTTTATGTGAATGACCGTTTGCTTCCCCAAAATGTAATGCTTCCATTATCGGTAGGCCTGCACAATGGGATAAATCTCTTTGTCATAAGTGGGATACTTCTGGACTATGTCTGAAAGTGTCTCATTGTGATATGCCACTAGATGCCCATGTTGAGCAAGGACTGCCCCAATAGCATAGTCAGAGGCATATGTCTCTACCTCAAATGGTTGTTACAAGTCTAGTAATGCGAGCACTGGTGCCGAGCAGAGGTGATATTTCAACTCTATGAATACCTTCTGTTGAGATTCATACCAAAAGAAATTTTCTTTCGCTCCTCCCTTAGTGACCTGACTCAAGGGCCAAGTGATATGAGAAAATCCCAACACGAACCTTCAGTAGAAGTTGGCAAGAGCTATAAAGCTTCGGAGCTTTGTCAGGGTGGTTGGAGATGGCCAATCCCAAATGACTTGGATCTTAGATGGATCCACATGCACCCCTTGTTCATCAATAATGTATCCCAAATACTAAACCTAGGTCATGCCAAAAGTGCATTTCTCCAAATTGGCACATAACTTATGTTGCTACAGTGTTTGGAGAACCTGTCGGATGTGTTGGAGGTGCTCTTCCGAAATCTGGCTAAAGATCAGGATGTCATCCAAGTATACCACTACAAATGAGTTGGTGAATGGCCATAAGATGTCATCCATTAGCCTCTTGAAGGTTGTAGGCGCATTTTTTAATTCGAAAGGCATAACCAACCATTCGAAAAGGCCCTCCTTGGCTTTAAAGGTAGTCTTCTACACATTGGAGGGTTCAATTGGTACTTGGTGATATCCTGACTTCAAATCAATCTTGCTAAAATATTTTTCCCCCTTCAGTTGGTCTAGGAGGTCATAAATCCATGGGATCAGGTACCTATTATGGATAGTGATCTTTTTCAGTGCCCGATACTCAATACATAGTCTCTAAGTCTCATCGTTCTTCTATACCAACACAATCGGGCTCCCACAGGGTGATGAACTCGGACGGATGTGACCTTTCTGCGGCAGCTCCTGAATCTGCCTCTTGAATTGATCATTCTCTAGAATGGAGTGTTGATAGATTCGTCCATTGGGAAACAACGAAAATAGGGTCAGATCGATGGAGTGCTTGACCTGAAAGTGGAGAGGAACCCCTACGGGGGAGGTGAATATGTTCTCGTACTCCTTCACAACCTTGTCCATCTGTAGTTGTTGTGCGGAGGGGCCTTATCTGGAGGTCGTGGCCACCATTGTCTTCTTTCTTTGAGGGTGTATCATCAAGTAAACAAATTTCCCAACTTTTGAAATGATCTTACTGCATTGTTTTGTAGTAACTAAGGAGATGGCATTAGGCGGTGTTACCTTCGGTATCCTGTATAACTTATTTCCCAAAGTAACAATAACAACACAGGGCCTTGATTCATACACATCATATCACTTCCACAAGTATGGTTGTCCTAATAATACATCTCAAACTTCAAGGGAAGCAATGTCACACAATACCTCATTCGTGAAGGGCTTAATGTTGTACAGAAAGTGACACTGTTGGCTCATGCGAAGATCCCGTCCTTGGTGAAGCCACCTAATGCTGTACGGTTGTGGATGTGTTGTGGTCAGTAAGACCAGGTGCTTCATGACCTCTATCGAAATGAGGTTCTTTTGGTTCCCACTATCAATAATGAACTATAACGGGGAGCACTTTACCCACATCTGAGAGTGGAAGAGACGCTCCTCCTCCTCTGGATATTCGAGTTCCTCGTTCTGGATCTTCATGGTGGCAACGGTGGCATTGGGCTCTGCATCGATAATCTGCTTCCCTTTGTCATTCCCCTTGTTGGGTTCTAACTCAGAGTCAGAACATGCATTTGATTCTGAAACCTTTAGCTCAGCCACTAGTGACTGCTTGGCCCGACACTCACTTGTGTTGTGAGTGGAGCTCTTATGGAACTCACACCACTTTTCCATGTCCTTTTTCGGCTTCACGACACTATTCTTTGCTTGCAGCTTTAGCGGGTTGTCTTGGGTCACCCCACCTTGGCTTTGTCCTTTACTCTGTAGTTTGGGGGAACCTTTCCCTTGCTTCTAATTATCAGATCCAAAATCTCGATTCTTCTGTTTAAACTTTTGCTCAACCTTCACGGCATATCGGTATGTCGTGCTAAGTGAGGAGATGTTCAGGAATTCTATTTATTTCTGGATGCACTTGGTACGCAGTCGTGGTATTTGAGTATCAAATGCTGCTCTGAATCCTTGATACCCAACTTTGTGTAATGGGTATGGAAAATATTTGTAAACTTCGGCACGTCTTGGTCCCTTCCCTGCTGCAGCATGGTCCAATTTATGTATTGATCCTCATAGCTTCCGATAGGATAGTATTTCTCCTTGATGGCATCTCGGAATGAATACCAAGTGGGTGCGACTGAAAATAGTGAGCTTGTACTTTCATCCTTCTGCTCGCAGTAGGTTTCACACCAGTCCTTAATGTGGGGGGTTGCTTTGAGAAGAGAAAAAATAACCTTTTCCCACTGGAAAAATCATGAACAAAAAAATAACCCTCAAGTAGTTTTAACCATTTATCAATGGCATCTGCATCTATCTCACCATCGAATATGGGAATTTCAAAATTAACTTGTACCTTAAACAATGTTGCACTTCTAGAGTAGCTATTGGAAGCCAATGCATTGCCCCTGGGTAGCTGCTGAAGGATCTGGGCAAAGCTATCTATCATCACATTACTTTGTCGCTCGAGGGCTTCTTCAAGCAAGATTTGATAGGATCTCTTGCCCCCTTGTCTTTCTTTTCATCCGCCATGGGAGGCCATCGGGATTTGTGAGGCTAGTCTTGCAAAGGTTCGACCAGTTCAAGCCCTAACTCATATCCTGACCTTGTTGGGGACATGCAAAGAAAAACAAAGAAAAAGTAGACCGCTTTGATACCACTAATCTAGATTTAAACAAGAACGCAACAAATTACAGAGATAACCATAAACACGGAGATGCAACATAAATAATAATTCATTTCAATAATGTAAAATACTGAAATATTCTTACAAATAGAAATGGAAATAAACTAGCTAGGGCGATGGTATCTTATCTCTAAGAAGAGATGTGGTGGCTACATGCCTCTAAACTATGTTACAATGAGGCTCGAAGGCCTATTTATTGTTTAGAAACAATGGAAAACCTTAAACATCCAAAAACCTAACCCTAGAAGATGAAATGCTAAACTGTGGGCCCCGTTTGGGTAAATTGGTACATCAACTTCCTAGGGTTGTAACCTTGGCATACGATCTCCATTTGAGGTGAAAAATATCTCGTTAGAAAGATCCATTTGAGAACTACAACTTTGGTAAGAGCAACATCCATCTAGGGACCGATGTTGCTCCTAGTTTTCCCAAAAAATGTCGTTTAGGGCCTTAAAATGGCTCCAGAAGTTTAGGACTTGAAAAAACCACTAAAAGTAGTAAATTGTGCTATAATTAAGGAAACTATAAAGCTGAAAGAAACAATGGTGGGGGTCTAAGTAGACTTGCTGGGTGGCCACCAATATCCACTTGGATCATTCCTCCCCCCTTAGGAAGCAATGGTCCCCATTGCATTGAGTTCCTCCATGAGATGAGGAAACTTCTGCTGAACTTGGTCCCTAGTGAGCCACTTGCCTTGATGAAGGAGTTGGATTGCTTTGACAACTCGATATAGTTGGATATTCTGCTGGTGAGTGTGCTTTATCTGTGTGTCCATGATCTGATCAGTTGCAGCTTGTTCCATGCAATCTTGATTTAACTCTATGGGTGTGATATGTTCTGCAATGTCGGATGTGTCTAGTAATGGTCGAAAGTATGGCGAAGGCAGTCCACATTGAACACTGGGTGCAGGCCAAGGAATGGGGGAATGTTGGGCTCAAATGCATTGTCTCCCACAACCTTGGTAATGGTGTAAGGACTGTATCAGAGTGGTCTGAGTTTCTGATAGGCTCCAGTAAGGCGTACCTTTTGCAAATGCAACCAGATTTTGTTGCCCACCTAAAACTTGTGTGGCACCCGATGTTGATCATCTCACTGCTTATACTTGGCATTTTATTTCTCCAAAATTTCATGGACCTATTGGAAAATATGTTGGATGTGCTCAATGAAGTTATTTTCCTTATATGTTTCGGATTGGACATGAGCCAAATCTGTGTGAGTATTTGCAAATGGCATGGCCACATCAATGGAACATAGTGGCTGGAATCCTAAGCCCACCTAAAAAGGGCTGTGGCCAGACGAACTATGGACAGCCTGGTTATAGCTGTGTTGAACATAGGAGAGGTTATCATCCCATGTTCATGGATGCTTTGAGTTGTACATGCACATAATGTGTACGAGCATCTTTTTGACAACCTCTATCTAGCCATCATTTTGAGGATGGAAGGTTGTGGACTTAGTGAGTTCAGTGTCCAGCATTGGCTAGAGATTGGACCAAAATGTACTGAGGAACCTGCTGTCCTGATCTAAGATGATAGACCGTGGGATCCCAAAGTGTACCCACACTTGTTAAAAGAATAGTTTAGCAATGGCTTGTGTTGTGATATTCTTCTTGTATGCCGCCATAATGGCCATCTTCGAGAACATGTTGATGACCATAAAAATACAGTCGTTTCCATGCTTAGTGGAAGGAGGGCTTGACATGTAATCCATGGAGATGGATTCCAAAGGTTGACTAGGGGTAGGGAGCGGGGTATAGAGGCCTTGCTTCTTGATGGTCGGTTTGGCAATGTTGCAGGCAGTGCATGATCTAATGTACTTCCAGACATCCTGTCGAAGATTCGGCCAATAGAAATACTTCTGTAGTACTGCCACTATTTTCTTGACCGCAAAATGCCCAGTAACTCGACTATAGTGTGCTGCCCAAATCATCTTGGCATGCTCACTTGAGGGAACACAAAAGTGACCCAGGTGGCATAATAGGTCATCCTGGAGGTGAAAATATGGAACATGCTAACCCTGCAAGAGTCTCTGGTATGTGTGGCTGAATTCTGGGTCGCTTTTGTAGAGAAGTGGCCAATCAGAAGTCTCGTGCCTACAAGAGTTGAGCACAGCGGTTAACGCCATGAACAGTGGTAGATTGAGGTAATTTGAAACATTATTGGTGCTATCCTTCTTATACTTGATATTCAAATGGAACTGTTGTAGGTATGTGGACCACTTCTGATGGCAATCATTCTACAATTTCCCTTGGGTCTGTATGAATTGTAGGGGTCGGTGCTCTGTGTGGATGACTATTTCCTTCCCTAAAATGTAATGCTTCCATTGTCAGTAGGCCTGCACAATGGAATACATCTCTTTGTCATAAGTGGGATGCTTCTGGACTTTTTCTGAAAGTATCTTACTATGATATGCCACTAGATGCTCGTGTTGAGAAAGGAGTACCCCAATAGCATAGTCAGAGGCATCTGTCTCGACCTCAAATGGTTGTTGCAAGTCTGGTAATGCGAGCATTGGTGCCCAGCAGAGGCGATCTTTCAACTATGTGAATGCCTTCTGTTGAGATTCAGACCAAAATTAATTTTCTTTCGCTCCTCCCTTGGTGACCTAACTCAAGAGCTAAGTGATATGAGAAAATCCCAACACAAACTTGTGGTAGAAGTTGGCAAGACCTAGAAAGTTGCGGAGCTCTATTAGGGTGGTTGGAGATGGCCAATCCTGAATGACTTGGGTCTTGGATGGACCACATGCATCGCCTGTTCATCAATAATGTATCCCAGATACTGAACTTGGGTCATGCCAAAACTGCATTTCTCCAAATTGGCACATAACTTGTGTTGTCGCAATGTTTGGAGAACCTGTCAAATGTGTTGGAGGTGCTCTTCCCAACTCTAGCTGAAGATCAGGATGTCATCCAAGTATTCCACTACAAATGAGTTGGTGAATGGCCATAAGATGTCATCCATTAGCCTCATGAAGGTTGCAGGAGCATTTGTCAATCAGAAAAGTGTAGAATTTTCTCTACAAATCAACAAACTCACTAATATCATGTAGAAATTTCACCTGCAGATCAAGCTAATATATGCAATGTACTAAAGCATAATACTAAATCTACATCTACCATAAACTTTGCGGAAGCTATTCAACCATAAGAAACATAAAGCATGAACACATATAACTAATAAGAGGGAATCAATCACACATAACACAAAATATATCACTGGGGAAAGCACCAACATAAAACCCCAACTCTATATTATCAATCAAGTGGAGATCCTCAACAACATACAAAACGAATCAACTCAACAGCTATCCTTCTCTCTCTGTAATTAGAAGATGAAGATCATAGACTACCTAAGCCTCAATATATAAGCCACAAGTCCTCTGATCTCCTATAATATGTATTTCTCTTAGAAATAGATCCTTCTCCATGCAAGGAATACTTACTATAAATATCCAAGCATCTGATAGTACACTGTCCCTCATCTGATCTCAACTGGGTCTCTATCTAAATTGACATGCATCAGTTATCCATGAGGGAATGCTCAGTTATCTGCAATAATAGTTGTCACATGCATGCAAGCATTAACAAACTATATTTCATTATTTTAACAACTTGTTAAAATAATCTAACTGGACTTGACTAAGTTAAACTAAGTCAGCTGATTCTCTCATTATAGAACTGAACCTTATCTACTTTAATCAAGGGAGAAAATAATTGCATGATCTCCCAAAGACTTCAAGTTTAATTTTCCATAATTAATTAACTCATGGAGATTAATTAATTAATATTTTAAACTACTGGTAAGACCAAATTCGTTTTTACTTCCTATAGTTAGACCAGGGACTGCTAAAAATAGGAAGGGACCTAGAAATGCTATTTTTAGAAGTTTCTATGTTTAGTAGTTTGACCTCTCAGCCAAGGTGGCCAAACTGCTCATTGGACAAACTGTTATTTTTATACACGCTATTTTTAGCAGATCTATTTGTCACGTGGAATGAGTCGATCTTGCGGACAAGATAGACCTTCCTAGAATCTAATGAAGACCTAATGACAAGCAAACCAACCAGACACTATCTTTCTCTAAATGTGCTTTATAAATAATGGCAAACCAATGTGTTTAAGGCCTACCTCATGTCCAACGCAAGTTTGGAGATGCCTTCGCTTCTTTGATCCAAGTAAGTTCCTTTGTCACAAACCTGCAAACACAAACAAAGCTAACGATTAAATAGCACCTAAATAACTAGTATTATAAAACATATTTAACATGAAAGTCAAGGAGTCCATGAAACAAATAACATGAGATACTTGTTGAGAAAAATGAGCTTGATTGTATTAATTCAAAAGGAGAAGAACTTTACAACC
>APFE030312847.1:0-13366 GCA_000404065.3 Pinus taeda
CTACTCTCTATGGCTTTCCCTGCCCTTTTCCCAACAGGAGCTGCAATGCCGAATCAGCCAAGAATGAAAGCAGTGCAATTACATGAATATGCACTCCATCTCATACGTTATTACGATAACAGATTTGGAAAGCACCCACGCTTTCGTTATTACATATATAATCTCATGATGCGGCATCGCAGTCAAGCAACAGCATCGTTTTTTGTGAAAAAGAACATCACAGATAACTTTCCAGTATCTATTCAGGATCTAAGCCTCCGCTTACAGCAGTTTCCGGATGAGCAGTTGGCAGAGCAAGTCATGCGCTTCGGTAGCTCTTTACGTGGAACAAGGTCATTTTGGCACAAAGCTAAAAATGAACTAATGGACATGATATCTCAACTCGGCTGCCCGACGTTCTTCTTCACATTGAGTGCAGCTGATACAAAGTGGCCTGATCTTCATGCAATCATGCCCGGATGTCTTCCTTCTGATATTGCAAAACAACAAAAGTGGAGAAATGAAAACATTGTATCTTACCCACATTTAACATCGTTGTATATGCACCATAGATTCACAGCATTTCGTGAGATTATCTTGGAGAAACACTTGAATACAAAAGATTACTGGTACAGGTACGCATTCTGCCGCATTTTTTTTTTCCCTCCAAGAACTCTAAACAACATTCCTCACCTATTGCAAAATTAACTTACAAAAACGCATACTTGATAGGTATGAATGGCAACACAGGGGTTCTGCGCACATCCATGGTTTCCTTTGGATCGAAAATGCACCTGATATGGAGAGCCTCAACTGGGAAGACACAGAAGCAGTAGATATTGCAAGGCAGTTCTTCGACAAATATATTTCCGCTTGGAACCCTCGTGCTCCTTCAACTTCAAGCCAACCAAATGCTAGGCCAGATCCCAAAGACCCTTGTCTATTGTCCACACAACAAATATTCAGTACCAATCCTTCCAGTGACTATGAACAACTCGTCAACTGTGTTGAACGTCACACAAAATGCTTGGAAAGCACGTGCCTAAGAAAAAAAGGGTCCTCGCTCCAATGTCGTTATAAAGCACCGTGGGAATTACACCCAAAATCGGCCTTATTCATTGACTCCAGTGGCCAGAAAACATACACCCCTGCTCGCAATGACGATCGACTCAATAGCCATAACCCTACCATCCTATCTATTTGGCGTGCAAATGTTGACTGCCAACCAGTGCTCTCCATACACGCTATGCAAAAATATATCGCCAAATATTTATCCAAAGCAGAAAAAAAATCTAAAAGCTTCCACCAAATGCTACGTAGAATTGTCCTTGCTTCACCCACTGCTGACCCAGCAACATCCGCATTTCGAAAATTTCTTGCTGAAACCCTTATTGATCGTGACATTGGAGCGCAGGAAACCTGCCATATGCTGCAAAAATTGCCCTTAACATTAAGTAGCCAGCCATTTGTTTCCTTAAATGTAAGCCACAAAATTCTTTTGCGCCTTCCACAAACGGTCGCCATCTCCACTACATCCCCACACATCATAGACACATATATCCAGCACCCTTCCACCCTAGAGGCCACATCACTAATAGAATTAGCAAGGTCCTGGTCATATGATCCTCGTCGCAAAACAAACAAATGGAAACAAAGGCCTACAAAAGCAATTGTTCGGGTCATACCACGTTACTCCTCCATACCATCCATAACTGAACCTTGCTACGCTGACTTTTGCAGGGTTGAACTTATGCTATACAAACCTTTTCGCCATATCGTCCAGGATATAGGAGATTCTCCTACAGAATTCACCACAAATTGGGAAACATTTCGTCCATTCTACAATCCTTGGCATCAACACCGCACTCTATTTGATTTTGAGGTTTTCACAGATGATACCTAAGCTATAAATGAAACTAGTGCAGCAGACACCATGGAAATAAATGAATGGGAATTAATTTCCCAATTACACCCAACAAATGAGCTTCTCATAAATGATCTTGACATGCTTGGTCTTCGTGGCTTTGATGACACCCATAACTGGAATCATACCACTATCCCGTTGGATCTACAAAATAGTGCAATACAATTCATTGAGAATAGCCGCTCCATCCACCAGATTCTTCAAACACATCAACATATCCTGGCGACCCTTACTACATTATCTCTAATGCAAAGAAAAGCTCTAAATATTATTTCTACTCATTTTTCTGGTAAGGATTATTTACCCGCTTTGAGAATAATAATACAAGGCACTGCTGGTACGGGAAAATCCCTCCTCATTAATTGCATCAAAGATATGCTCATGGGCCTGGCAAGCTCGGGACCTTCGCCGATCATGCTCCTCGCTCCTACAGGGATTGCCGCCTTCAACATACAAGCATCGACAATTCATTCTGCTCTGCACCTTCCTCTAAAGGATCTTACGCCTTTAGAAGGTAATGCTCTTGCAAAATTCCAAGAAGAACTCAAGCATATAAGATACATACTAATCGATGAAATGAGCTTCATTGGGCCAAAGCTTCTCAGCCATATTGATGAACGTCTTCGCGAAGCATTTCCCCGCCAAAAAAACACCCCTTTCGGTGGTTGTTCCATAATATTGGTTGGTGATCTCGGTCAGTTGCCACCCGTCAAAGACATTCCTCTATATGCAGGGACGAGCCATGGAAGCGCACTGTGGAACACCTTCAACACAGTCATCACATTAGACACGATATTTCGTCAACAAGGCGATGACATCGCACAGGTTACTTTCAGGAACATTCTCCAGAACATTAGAGACGCAAATCCAACAATCGACGACTACAACGTACTCATGTCGCGCACAGATTCCTTTTTGTCGGAGGAAGAAATATGTTCATTCTAGGATTCCATGCATCTGTTTCCAACAAATGCTCAGACAATGGTCCATAATAAGCAGATGATGAAATCTCTAAACACTCCGATTGCAAGATCCATTACTGAAGATGACAACACATATTCCAGTATTCCCTCTGAAGATGAGCAACTTGAGCGAATTGTATTACTATGCAATGGCGAAAAAGTTATGCTGACTTCCAACCTTTGGGTTTCGGCCGGACTTGTTAATGGTTCCCTCGGAAAAATTGTGACCATATTTTACAAAGAAACGACTGCACCACCACAAATTCCAGCATTTGTTGTTGTGGATTTTCCCAAATACATTGGGCCTCCTTGGGATGAAAGAAACCCCACTCACTTACCTATTACAGCAGTAAAAAGAAATGGACGTGCACAAATTCCATTGAAGATGGCTTGGGCTTTAACCATACATAAATCTCAAGGTATGACACTTCCAAAGGCAACAATTGACATTGGAAAAATAGAACGTCAAGGTCTCACATTCATAACTCTTTCAAGAGTCCCTTCTCTACAGGCTCTACGGATTAACCCCGCATTCAGTTTCGATCTTTATAGTAAAATGAAGGACAACAAAAACATTGCTTGCAGAAAACACACAGAAGACATTCTTCGTTCAATGCCGCCTCCAGATATTCTGCTCCAACACATGCTTTGAGATCAACAAAAGGTTCCCTCCATTTAGTTGCCTAATTCTATTTCATAGCGTGCTTTTCATATCTTTCAACATCGACCAACTTTAATCAATGTTGGTCAAATGATCAAATATTAGAATGTCTTTATATTATCTATACATCTCATTCTAACCTTTTCTTTCTTTTGCAACAGGCCACATGGAATCAGAAATAACCTACCTCCACAATGACGATTAGTCTGGCAAGAAAGAAAAAAATGCAATTTCAGCTGCGCATTAGCCTCCAAGTGGTCTTCAGCCTGACATTATTCACCATGCATTTTCCACTAACAATATATGGATCCCCATAGCAAAGGTAACTTCATTTCCATTATTTCTAGCTTCATTTTGACACAACTCGCTTGCAAAGCATTACTGATACATTTCCGCAACTGGTTTACATATTCCTAATTCTAACAAAACATACATTTCGCAGGTCCATTGCTGCTTCTTCATGTCTTCGCTTCCTCCACCATCTTTTCCTACAACTTCAAATATGAAATGACAAGCACAATCTTCTTTACGCTATTGTGTTCCTTCTTGGACCTATCTGGTTACAATTCATTGTTTGTATTTTCCATTTCAAACTTAAAAAAATGATGTTTCAACATCAATTACCATTTCATGGCTTGTGTCCTCACAACTATTTGTGTTTTTCATTTCAAACTTGGAAAAAGGATGTTACAATACACTATTTGTATTTTCCCTTTCACACTTAAAAAAGGATGTTTCAGCATCACATACCATTTTGATATTTTGAGTCCTCGCACCTATTTGTGTTTTCCATTTGAAACTTGAAAAAGGGATGTTTCAAGATCAATACCATTTTGATAGTTTATATCCTCACGCCCATTTCATTGTCAATGGGTTTTAACATATTCTATTGGAAAAATCAATTGACCTTAATTAATATACTACATGTTTTCGGTATATCTTCCTACTAGTTTAATTTCCATTTTGGATAATCATTTCTTGGGTGGCCCTGTCCAAATCAATATGGTTGCCCGGTTGTTGTTCACGTTGATTCATTCATTTGTCTTCACCTTTAACTCCACAATTTTTACCGGCAGCAAACAAAGGCCTCTAGACAGGTTCAATGCATATTTGGAGCTACTTGCATTCCTTTTCAGCGGTTTCGGCATGCCTTCCTCAAATTAAAACTCATCATCGACGCCCCTTCCTTTCACAAAAAAAACTGCTAAAGATTATTCACGTTTCAATATTCTTACACATACTGTGCCTTACGGTGTTTCCTTTGCATCCTTGGCTGCAAATGCTAGTTTAGATTATTTTAAAATGGTTGAAAATTTTTAAATAAAAATTCTCACAATTATAACTTGCTAAGAAATAATGCATAGAGAAAACTGTAAGTTTATTTACTTATTAACCAGCTTATAGAAGTAAAATTTAATCAATTTCATAATTTTATTTATTGATAAAAGCATTCTTCATACATAACTATAAGAGTTGAAAACCTAATTTCCTTCTCTAACCTATTAAATATATTACAATTCAATGTAACTTGTAATAACTTGTTATAACCATGAAATCTTCTATTAATAGATATAAATATCTATTCAAAAATAAATGAAAGAGTTCAACAAGGTATCCATTTTTTTATTATTTGTAAGGTAATATAGTAGTATGAAAAATAATAAGTTGATTTTAAGGTTATAACCAAGCCTACATGCAATTGGCTTATGAGATTCTCTAATGTGTGAGATAATGGACATGCCTTTGTGCAATGATTTGGCTACTAAATCTAGGAAGGTGTATATAGTTATCACTCTAAATTTGAACTTGCAATCTCTTACGAGGAAAGCACGTGTTCTTAAACATTAGGCCCACTCAAGTATTTTTGTGACACAAAGATATGCCAATTGGAGAATCAAATATCAAATATTTTTAACGGATATCGATCCCTAATAAAGAATTTGGATAATGACATTTAAAAAAAAAAAGATTCCATTGGTTTTGTAGGAAAACACTATGTTTCCATGATACACCTATACGCTAGATACATTTCATGGAGAATCAAGCACATAAAATTTTTCTAATTAAAATTCATCCGAAAGCAAAACATTAGACTCACGTTCAAATGTAGAAACTAGTTCATACCTTTCAAATTTCAATAATTAAACTAACCAGCAGGGACGCTAGCTATGTGGCCTTGTTTATTTTCATTTTGAAATATAAAAGGTTATTTTAGATGCACAATTTTTTCTTCTGATATTGTGTTTTATAAGATTCAAATAATTTATAATAAAATATTAATGTCAATAATGAATATTTTTTTAATAATTATGTAGAATTTTGAAAGTTGAAATCTATAAAGAGTTTTGTTTTTATTATTTAATAGTTAAAATATGTAGAAATTCCTTGTAGATTCAAACTTCTAATTAGAATATGCTAAAATAATTGACTTGAATCTACTATACTCATCAGCAAAAGCAATAAACGATCAATGAAATCAAAGAGCATACAAGAGAAAAAATTCAATCACACTTAACATAATGTTTTGAGGAAAGGCACAACTAAAAACCCCTGCTATCTGTATATTGCATTAGTTAGAAAATATGAGATGATTATAATGCTTTGCTCAAGCCTGAGCAACCTCTGCACTATCTCTATCTATCTCACTGCTTCATAGACAAGCCTAGGCCAATACTTAGCTAATTTTTTGCTTACCCAAGTCCCTATTTCCTTGCGTTGTTCATCAAGGAATTAGCCTCTACTTAATTGGGAAATTCCTCAATTATGAATTGTAAAATCCTCATAGGCCTTCCTATGACTACATGCTTAAATATCAAATAATTGAAATATGCTTACATACATAATGGAAATAAACTTGCTTGGGCAGTGGTAGCTTATCTTTGAGAAGCGATGTTGTAGCTACGTACCTCTGAACTATGTTACAATGAAGCTTGAGGGACTATTATGATTGAGAAACAATGGAAAACCATAAACATAAAAAATCCTAACCCTAGGAGATGAAGAACCAAAATAATGGGGTCGTAACTTTGGCAGATGATCTATGTTTAACACGCACAATACCTCGTTCGAAAAATATATCCGAGGAATACAACTTTGGACTAAAAGCTTGGGAAAAAATCATGCTTTCCAGAAAAACACCATTTAGGGCCTCAAAACGGCTCCGAAAGTTTAGGACCCAAAAAAATGCCAAAAATAGTAAATTGTGCTACAATTAAGGAAGCTAAAATAAATAATAGTTCAATGGTGGGGGTCCAAGTTGAATAAGTTGGTGGCCACCAATATCCACTTGGATCAATCCCCATCCCTTAGGATGCAATGGTCCCCATTGCATTGAGTGCCTCCATGAGATAGGGAAACTTCTGCTGAACTTGGTCCCTGGTGAGCCACTTGCGTTGGTGTAGGAGTTGACCAGTTTTGACAACCCGATATAGTTGGATCTTCTATTGACGAGTTTTTTTGATCTGTGTTTCATTGATCCTATCAGTTGTGGTCAACTCGATGAAGCTTGGGTTAAGCTCTATTGGTATCAGTTGCTCAACAATGTCTAATGTGTCCAATAATGGGGGAAAAGTATGGCTGCAGTAGGTACACATTGAATACTAGGTGTAGGCCAAGGAATGGTGTAATGTTGAGATCTAAATCAGTGTCCCTAACAACCTTAGTGATGGTGTAAGGCCCATATCAGAGTGGGCGAAGCCTGCATTAGGCCTCGACAAGGCGCTCCTTCTACAAATATAACAAAACTTTGTCGCCCACATGGAACTTGTGTGGCACTCGATGTTGGTCATGATGTTTTTTGTACTTCGAATTTTCTTTGTCCAATATTGGTGAACACTAGTATTGCAACAATAATGTTGCAACTCATGGGGCTTCCTACTTTACTTTCATCAACCCGGTAGTTCGTAACAAACTTGGAAGCGACGGTGTTGTATGCACAAGTACTAGCTCTTACTGAAGGCTATCGCTTGGTCAGTTGGCGTAAGATCACTAGGAGCTTAAGCCAACTTCTATGAATTCTCAAAAGAAGCTTTTAACTGTGATGAAATAAAGCTAACTCTACGAAGGTTATTCTATTTGCAGAAAGAGAAAGAAGACTGAAATGTAATGCAAACCCTAATTTATCCAACTGACTCTACTTTTGAAGAAAAAGAGATAGAAACTGATGAGATGAGTTCCATTGACTACTAAAAGAGGTAAATTACATTTATTCAAGCTACTTCTAAAAAGAAATGACAAGAAAACATCTTTTTGTGCTTTTGAGTGTTTTTATGTGAAATTATTATGCTTGTAATTTATCTGGTTATGGTTATGCAGGGGTTCGGTGGCGAAGGAAGATGGACTTGGTTTTTGCAGAGGTGGAGGAAGGTGTGGAGAGGTCCTAAGAAGCCCATAGTACCCTTTTGAATATGTCCATTGCAATCGGATTTCGAAAAACCACTTACAGGGAATTCTACAAGAGGATGTTGGGGATCTATAGGAGGATCTACACGAGGAGGCTGAGAGCTATTTTTGGAAGTTTTGAAGGTGGAAAAATGATGGAAAAGGGTAACCGAAGGCTAGATGAAGGTGTTGAGGTGTCTCGAGCTTGTCAAGGAAGATTAATAGAGAACATGATGGTTGGATTTATTCAAATGGAAAGAGGGAAGCTTATGGAGAAAAATGTAGAAATTAGGGCAGATTGGTGAAATGTTTTGAACGACTTGGTAAATCTATGGGAAGTCAGTTGATGCTGGCTGTTTTATGGATGTATGGTGAGCTGAGGTGCCCTACAAGAGATTTGCACATCTACTTATGAAAACTGATCAAAGAAAGGATTAACTATACCATGAAAACAAAACTTTCTCTAGCTTGACCTAATTTCTGACCTACAAACAGAAAATAATGAACAGTAACCTTTGAACAGAAAAGAATGCAAAGAGATCTATTGCAAAAGAACATGAAATGATCCAGGCAACTGAATGTGAAGCAATACATTAATCTTTCCAAATCAAGTCATCACACTAGAAATCGCATGGGAGAGCAAAACTGTGTTTTTGGTAGCAGCAGTAGTGCCTTGACCTCAAATCATAGTCCCAGAAAGGGAGAAAGGAGATCAGGGCCTGTCGTTGGCCTTTTTGAATCTTAGTATGTCACTGCATTAACCTACTTGAGTAACTAAAACAAAAACAACTATGCAAACCATCAAAAGTAACCTAATCTAAACAAAGTAAAATGAATCTATGTAATGTAAATTAACTCATGAACCAAAGAAAAAACATATAAGTACAAAGTAAGAGGTGCTGGGTAGCTTGGGTTAGGCCCTAACCCAAGAGATTCATCCATCTGAAAGAGATCAGTGCTGGCTCAAAAATTGTTTCATCTCCATTATCAAAAATAAAAGTCACATTACATAAACTATTCTCAAAAAGGAAGCTCGAAAATGAGTTGAACAAGTCTTGCACAAAAGTGCAAAAATTCTACAAATGGCTGGCTAACCTACTAAGGCTCTTAGCCCCCTTATTTATACAAATGGAGTCCCCCAACACCCTTCCTAAAATCAAGGAGCTCGGCTTCCCAGAACTAGAGATAAACAATAGTCCTTCTTTACTTGCTTTGCTGCCCCTTGGATGCATCAATGTGGTTGCTTGTGCTCCGAGTTGCTGATGGAGGATTTGAGGAAAGGGGTCATAAATGAAGGAGACAACCCCCTACAAATACTCTTCCTTGTTTTCCTCGAATATTTGCTGCCATTGCTCATAAATCCTTTGACTTTGTCCAAAATTGACCAAAAAATATGCATAAAGCACACATTAGACTACATGGCAAAATAACTAACCCAATTCACTCTATTAGCATAAATATAATAAAAAATATGCAATAAACTAATGAGAATGGTGGATTAAGTCGAATTAAGAGACAAAATGAGCCCATATAATTACCCATTTCTGGGGCTCATCAAAATGTCATGGACCAACTGGTGGATGTGATAAATGTGCTCAATGAAGTTGTTAGCTCTGTCAGCTTCAGGCTGGACACGAGTCAAATCTTCCTGAGTAGCTGCAAGCGGTATGGCAACATCAATGGGACATAGTGGCTGGAATCCCAGTCCCACTTGAAAGGGGTTTTTGGAAGTTGAGTTGTGGAGACCCCTATTGTATTTGTGTTCGACATAGGGGAGGATTTCGTCCCATGTGCATGGATGATTCGAGTAGTACATGCATAAGATATACATGACCATCCTGTTGATAACCTCTGTCTGGCCATTAATTTGGGGGTGGAAGGTCATGGACTTAGTGAGCTTGGTATTTAACAACGACTACAGGCTTGATCAGAATGCACGTAGGAACCTGTTGTCTTGATTTGAGATAATGGATTGTGGGATCCCAAAGTGTAACCATACTCGTTCAAAGAATATTTTGACGGTGGTTTTCGTTGTGATGCTCTTCTTACAGGCTGCTAAAATGACCATCTTAAAGAATCTATCGATGACCAAGAAAACACAGTCGTTTCCATGCTTGGTAGAAGGAAGTCCCGACATGTAATCCATGGACATAGATTCCCAAGGCCAGCTAGGAGTAGGTAGAGGAGTATATAAGCCTTACTGTTGTTGGGTGTGGAGCCTGATTATCTTCTGTATTCAAAGGTTTTAGCCAGATGTATACCCCAAGAAGATTGTACATCCCTCCACACAGGGGGGGGGGTTGCAGGGGGGATTAGGCAGATGATCTGACGGTAGAAGTTATGTTTAATTTAGGGTTTTTTGCCTAGAAGGAAACCCCTCACTATATATGAGGGAATTGTATTTCGTATATGTAGATATGTATTCTGAGCGAGAAAGAGAGAGGAGATTGAGAGTGAAGAGGGAGTTACAGTGGATCTGTTGTAGGTCGTATCTCTTCAATTTGCTGGATAACATAAACAAAAGGACTGGCTGTTTCTCTGTAGACGTAGCCCAAATTGGGTGAACCACATATATCTGTGTCTCTCTTGTTTTATGCATTTTTTGTGTTTCTATTTCTGCAATATTTTATGTGTTCCATTTCTCTATAATATATAATTTTCTAATAGCTGCTTGATTGTAGGTTTGGAAATGGTGTTGGTAGTGCAGGATCTGATGTGTTTCCCAACATCCTGTCAAAGGTTTGGCAAATAAAATACTTTTGTAATATTCTCACTGTCTTTTCTACCCCAAAATGTCCAGCAACTGGATTGTAGTTTTCTTCCCAAATCATTTGGCACGCTTGCTTGAAGGAACACAAAGGTGTCCCAAATGGCATAATAGCGCATCCTGAAGGTGAAAGTCTACAACTTGCTTAACTTCCAGGAGTGTTTGGTATGTGGTGTCGAATCTTGGATCACTCTTGTAAAGATATGGCCATTACGAAGTCTCATATCCACAAGATTAGAGCACAGTGGCCAGCTCCATGATTTATGGTCCTCTGAGGCAATCTACAACATTATTGGTGCTTCTCTTCTTGTACTTAATGCTCAAATGGAACTGATGTAGGTATGTGTACAATTTCTGATGGTGATTGCTCTACAACTTTCCTTATGTCTATATGAACTGTAGGGGTTGGTGGTTTGTCTGGGTGACTGTTTCTTTCCCTAGAATGTAATTTTTCCATTATCGATAGACCTGCACAATGGAATACATCTCTTTATCATAAGTGGGATACTTTCAGACTAAGTCTGAAAATTTCATAATTTGATATGCCACCAGATGCCCCTGCTAAGTAAGAACTTCATCAATAGCATATTTGGAGGCATCTATCTCAATCTCAAATGGTCGATGCAGGTCTAGTAATGTGAGCACTAGTGCAAAGCAGAGGTAATGCTTCAACTCCGAAAATGCCTCCCATTGGGATTTCGACCAAAAGAAAATTAATTTCACTCCTCCCTTGGTAACTTGAATCAAAGGCCAAGTGATATCAGAGAACCCCAAGATGAACCTATGGTAGAAATTGGCAAGACCTGGAAAGTTATAAAGCTTTGTTAGAGTGGTTGGTATTGGCCAATCCTGAGTAACTTGTATCTTGGCTAGGTCCATACGCACACCCTGCTCATCAATGATGTAGCCCAGATATTGAACCTACATCATACCAAATGTGCATTTCTCCAAATTGGCACACAATTTGTGTTGTCGTAGGGTTTGGAGTGCCTATCGAATATGGTGAGGTGCTCTTCCCAACTCTGGTTAAGGATCAGGATGTTGTCCAAATACACTACCACAAATGAGTTGGTCAAGGTCTACAAGATGTTTCCCAATAGCCTCATGAAAGTTGTGAGGGAATTCATGAATCTGAAATGCATAGCAAGCCATTCGAAAAGGCCCTCATTGGATTTGAATGCAGTCTTCTTGTTATGCAACGAACTCACAAAATAGAAGAAGAGATAGAAAAACAACTTCAAAATTAGCCTCTTTGAGGGGGAAACCTCCTTTACCTTACACAAATGAAAAATTCTTAGATGATTCAAATGACAAAACCTCCTTTCTATATATAAGAGTCTCAGGGGTCACAATATAACTGGAGCTGACATAACAATAATAATGTAAGGGCACAATAATAACAATAGTGGGATTTTATGGGGCACAATAATAACAATATGGGGACTAAATGGGCACAACAATAAAAATAAAGGGGGTTACATTGACAATAATAATGAGGGAATACACTAGTATTATAGGGACCTAACATGCCTCTCTCCTTCAAAAAATTGTTGTCCTCAACGCTTGACTAGTTCTGGATGCTTCTATATAAAATTCTCATCCTCCCATGCATAATCTTCAGCAAGTAAGTTCTTCCGCTTGACGAGATACTCTGAAACAGATCGATTTCGTAGTTGTCAAGTTCTTGTTTCCATGACTACTTTAGGTTCCAATATGATTTTTCCTCCCTCGTCAAGTTCTAGAAATATTGTTTGAACGGGGACCTTGTCACCTATAACCTTCTTTAAGAATGAAACATGGAAAGTTGGGTGCACTCGAGAAGATGCAGGAAGGTCCAAGTTTTATGCCATAGTACTTGTTGACAGTTTTAATTCGTTATTTTAAATCTGTTGATATTAAATAATCAACCAGGGGTCGTAAACACAAGTTACACTATGTATTTCTCCAAGATCTACTTGCAGAGTATGTGATTTGCCTTGAAATCAATTACTAATTGAAAGAACCTATTTACTTAAACTCCTCTTTCTATTTGAGGCATTCAAAGCTCCTTCATCTACTAAAATAAATTCAAAAAGAAAAAAAACCCTTCTAGCTAATTAAAGTAAAAAACCTTCTATCTTCTTAAAGAATCAAGCATGGAAAACCTCAAAGAAATCATACTTATCTCAGAAGACTTAATGCTCTCACTTACTCAACAAACCCTACAGAAACTATTCTTGTTTTAAATCTATTTTAACCACTCAAAGAGACTTATAACTAACACAGGCTTGCTATGAATTATTTCTACAATGCAAAACTTAAATAACTCAATTCAAACACTAAAGCTAGATCACTTTAACTAATGAAATTCCACCTACAAAATTTAAATCTCATTCATTTAGGACACACACACACGGTCGACTGTTCTAATTAAAATGACTCTTATGAGACACTTAACTACAGGATTCAAATTGCATCTAATGAAAACATTCACTTAATGTGCATATTTTTCAGGGGCCTTGAAAGTCAGTTCTTCCGTTTTAGGAAGAGATCCCTCAACAACATTAGTTTTTTCATGTGCTTCATTGTGCTCAGGTTGGTACTTGTGACCCCTCTTATGTTTTTTCTTCTTCTCTTTGTGTTTCTCCTCTGTGTTCTTTCTTTATTTCTTTACTCTTTTTATTTTCAAAATCATTCCCTCCTCTCAGTCCCTA
>APFE030312852.1:2604-13333 GCA_000404065.3 Pinus taeda
TCATTTTGGCCTTGCAAACATGCATCCTCGCCCAATAGTGATTTTTCATGTTTCTCAACAGCTTCTTCTCTTGGTTTGGACTTAGCCAACAGCCTCTCCAAATGTGCATTCACCTGGATGAGCATGGATTCTCGCTCAGCAGGCAATGGATCACCGGGCCTCCTCTGCAAAATATCATTTTTCAGCCCTGAGATGTTGAATGAGCTCCTTTGCCTCTTGGCTAGGAGAAGTGACCTCAAGATCAATCACCTCGGTGTCCGGAACTCCTGATGGACCCTCATGAATCACGGGCTGCTTGCCCCTCTCTGGTACCTGTGCTGGTGAAGAAAACGAGGCCCCTTCCACCTGATGTGGAGATAACACTCGTTGTGCTGACGATGAAGGCGAGACCCCTTCCACCTGCTATGGAGATAGTACTCGCCTGGCTGCTGCAAATAAGGCTCTCTGGCCTCTCTGATAAGTGAGCTGAGGTGAGGAACTGACATGTCGAGTGACTGGAATATCAGGCTGTGATGGTCCTCAGCAAGATTAAGGTTTGAGTTTTTTGATGCTTTGGGAGAGGGGTAGGGTTTTCACTTTCAGTGATTAGGGAGAGGGGAAAGATTTGCATTTCATTTATAAAATAATATGGGAAAAGGGATGAACCTATAAGTGTGAGTGAAAGGGAAAGGAGGGAAACAAACCAAAGGGAACAATAGCTTGAAACAACACAAAGCCTAGCACAGTTTGCTCATTAACATTGCAACCACCTAATGTCCTTTCACTTGCATGATTTGAGGTTAAAATCGTAGCATGAGGGCTTACATCCATCACCAACCTCCAAAACAATGTGTAAAGAGCCTACCTTGAACAAATTTGATGACTTGGAGAAAGATTGGGCAATTGTTTTGAAGTTTGCCGCAAGACAGCTCAACGGGTCTCGCAAGCCGCTCAAAAGGTCTCACACCGCCCAGAAGGTCGCGCCAGTTATATTTTTGCACTGTGGAGGGGTGCTCAAAAGGTCTCGCACTGCCCAGAAGGTCGCGCAGGCCTCTCAAAAGGTCTCGCACATTGGCAGCTCTGTTTGAAGGCCTTCCCAGTGTTAGAATTGAGCAAAAGTGGGCTCTTTGGAAAGGTCTTTGTGTCTAGTTATCAGTTTACCCATCAAGAAAATCATTTGGACAACCAAGCTAGGAGAAAACTTGATTTTCCCAAGGTCACTTCAGAGGTGTCTTTGATTCTCCTGAGGCAACGAAATTCTTGACATTTCTCTCAAACCATGATGCCTGTGTAAAAAGTGAAGGAGGTTTTTCTTCTTTGGCATGTTGTGGACAAAAACCTCTCTCATTTTTCCAAAATTCATCTTTGACTGCTCTGAAACATCATTTGAGTGAAAACTTGTCCCGATGTGTGAAACAAGGAATGTTGTCGAAATGAAGCGAAATGAAGGGGATAGGGGGCTTCTAAATTCTTGGGGAAATTTTTGGGAGTGGGGAGGGATGTTAGGGAGCAGGGGAAAGTGGAATCTTAGAGATTGAGTGAGGGGAAAGCGTCCAAAAGGGCAAAACACAGGCCCAACCTAGAAAATTGCCAGGTTGTAGCTAGAAGCTAGGGTTTGTGGAAAAATGAGGAATTTGGCGGATCTAAGGGATGGGAAGCATTTGGTAAGGTATTTTAAGGATAGGGGAAGGTGTATGAACATCTGGATACAAGTTTTGCTGATGATTTAACCGTCCAAGAAAAATTGGCTTCAAAACCCTAGGACAGGGAAATGAACTTGCCAAGGCACAATTGAAGCATGAACAAGATGTAAAATGACTCATTAGACACTGACATGATAATGAAAACCCTATGAATGATGATACACTCAGTTGAATGATGACATGGACCGATATTTGGACAACTTTGAAAAGAGTGAGAGCAAACCCTAGACCTAATGCCTAGTGACCAAATTTTGCTTGAAGACTCACTGAAATGACAAAATTTGACCTTAACTCTCTGAAACCACTTATTAAGAGCATATTTGATCACTGGAGGAAGGCTGGAAAGACTGACACTAACACATCAGAGGCGGGAACTACATGGCAGATGGTACACCCAGAGATACAGTCTATCCTTGATCGGTATGCCATAGTGTTTGGAGAGATTCCACCAGGACAGCCACCAGATCGGGGGTTTGAGCACACCATCGAGTTTGAGCAGGGCATATAGGCCGTGATTACCACCCCCTATAGGCACCCCAAGGCCTATCGGGATGAGATTGAGTGGGCTATCCAGGAGTTGCTTGCATTGCTAGATTTCACGTAGGCATTTGTTTTGGAGTGTGATGCGTCGAGAGAGGGGATCGGCGCAGTATTGATGTAGGGAGGTCACCCTATAGCATTTGAGAGCCGGAAGCTCCTTCTGCACGAGGTTGTATTCAATATATGACAACGATATGTTGGCCATCATGCATGCATTGGTTATGTATCGACAATATTTGGTAGGCAACAGGTTCAGGGTGAGGACTAATCACAACAGCTTCAAGTTCTTTTTTGGGCAGAAGCAACTACAGGAGAGGCAACAAAAGTGGATCAGTAAGATCCAAGCATATGACTTTAACATTGAATATGTCAAAGGTAAGAACAACGTGGTAGCATTCCCTTTCACGTAGATTAGCCACGTCGTCTCTTATGAGCTTGGATACAGATTGAAGGGCTCGACTCTTAGTAGAGTACTCCAAGGACATATTTTCATGTGAGGTTCTAGATGGGTAGGTGGCAGATGACAGGTATAGGGTGGTCGATGAGATCATCTACTATAGGGACCGAATCTTCTTGACTGAGGGGTATCAGCTCAAGAAGAAGATACTCCAGGTATCACATGATTCCCCATTGGCAGGACATCAGGGTTTTACGAAAACCTACAGGGCCAATAGAGAGAGGTTCTCATGGAAGGACCTCAAGGAGGATGTACTCCAACACATCCGAGAGTGCGATGTTTGCCAGAGGAACAAGGGAGAGATGAGCCATCTCGCAGGATTATTGCAACCTCTTCCCATTCTGGAGGGGAAATGGGGGAGTATTTCGATGGATTTCATCATAGGGTTGCCCATGGTATAGGGCAAGGATTGTATCTTTTTCGTCGTTGATCGACTGATGAAGTACACACATTTCTTTGCCATATCCACACACTATATAGCAGCACAGGTGGCTGAGCTGTTCTTCAGGGAGATATTCAGGCTACATGGCCTTCCTAAGACCATCGTCAGTGATAGGGACAACCGTTTCATGGGCAGGTTTTAGTAGGAGCTTTTCCAAATGGTGGGGACGAAGTTGACACCGAGTACCAGCTATCACCCACAGACGGAGATAGTTAAAAAGTGGCTGGAGGACTACTTGTATAACTATGTCAGTGGGCAGCAGCGAGCATGGCTGAAGTGGCTGCATCTGGGGGAGTACTGCTACAATACTTCACATCACATGTCCATTGGTATGTCACCATTCTATGCCTTATATGGGTATCATCCTTTATCTTTTGTCGACGTGATCTTTGGTGATAGCAGGGCTCCTAGAGCCAAGATTTGGATCCAATAGAGTCAGGATATCCTCCGAGCTCTCAAGGATAACATGGCTACAACGCAGAACCAGCAGAAGCTATACACCGACAGGGGTTGGGTGGAGAGGCAGTTCGAGGTAGGCGACATGGTCTACCTATGATACAGCCATACCGACAGTCATTGCTGAAGCAGAAGGGGGCTGAGAAGCTCAAGCCCCACTTTTATGGGCCATACAAGGTGATACGTAGGATTGGACAGGTTGCATATGAGTTGGAGCTGCCCCAAGGCAGAAAGATTCATAACATTTTTCATGTATCATGCCTGAAGAAGGCATTGGGGTAGTAGGTGACCGTGACGGATGAGCTATCACCCATGGATGATGAGGGGCATTTGGTATTGTAGCCGGAGGCTATCATTGACTCCAGGGAGAGACGGTTGCGGAGCAGGATAGTCTGGGAATTCTTGGCGAGGTGGAAGAATTTTCCGGATGAAGATGCCACTTGGGAGAGTGAGGAGATCTTACAGCATCCATCACTTCAGTTGCTTGAGGACAAGAAACATTTTGCACGGGGGAGACTGTAATATTCCTAATTAGCTATGGCTAATTGGAATATTCGATTTTGTTCGATTTTTGCCTTCTATAGTTATTTGTAAATAAAAAGTGAGGAAGGGGGAACATAACTCACTTTAGAATAAAAATTCACTTCCTAGGTAGCACAACAATGTGACTTAAGGGGGAACCAAGGTGGCCAAAGGGGGACTCAGAAATGGGGCCCACGCAAACACATGGAGGGACTGTGTAGGAGAGAAGGAACACATGGCAAGAAGGGGATCACGCAGGAGAAAGTGAGCCTAGGGATTGTGAGAGGAAGAGGCTATAAAATAGAGAGCAACCCCCTCATTTGGGATCATTCTGGTTATGAACATTTGTGATAGTCATTTCGACTTAGAGCATGCTGGTTGTTTAGCTAGTCTGCAACACTGTTTAGTGCATTGAGTGTCTCCGTTCGGAGATCTCACCTTTAGCCCCGGGGGACTTTGAGTGCCTACTCAGGCAAGGTATTTCCATTGGCATTCTAACAGTAGATTCATCAGCATTTCAATAGCATTTCAATAGCAGTTTTATTAGCATCTTTGAGGAACTGCGTAGAACCCCAAGGGGTGATTTTTGGGGGTCGGCCATTTCAGAAAAACTTTCTAATTTTTTCTGGTTTTTTTCAGTAGAGTCCAATTCTAGAGTTTCAGCCTTTTCTGAGGAGCGGAGCAGCCCCAAATCCGCATTCGATTTCTAGGAGCAGCAGTAGCATGACAATTTCCCAGTAGCTGGGACGCAGATCAGTGTGAGGCCATTCCAGGAAATCTTTCTAGGTTTTTCTAGGTTTCTTGAGTAGAACCCGAATCCAAAGTTTCAACTTTTTCCGAGGAGGGGAGTAGCCCCAAATCATCATTTGTTTTCTAGCAGCAGCAACATCCATGCAGAGAGGCCATTCTTGTCATTCTAAGAGTATTTCTTCACTTGTCTTGTACAAGTCGAGGTGCCATCTATTTAATCACCTCTTGTACTCATTTATTTCTCAATATAATAAAATGGCTTAGCATTTCTCGCTGCATTTCTTGTGCATCTGCTTATATTTCCGGTTTACATTATTATATGTGGTCCCACTATTATTTTATCACTTCTGGGTTATTATATCATTTGCACATATTTGGTTGGAGTTTTTGCTGGGGTTTGAGGAATATTTTGGGTTAGGAATATTATAGTTTGGGCCTCCAGACAAAATAGGGTAGCAAGCTGGCAGTAAAGAAAAAATAGAGAATTCTATAATAAAGAGGAAAACAACAAGATCAACATGGATGAAAAGGGGTGAAGACTCAAATTTGAGTCTTATGTGTCAAACTACATAGAAGCCAAATCCTACATAGATCTACCTAAGTTTAGTTTGTTGGAATTGTAAAGGTTACCCTTGGAGGAGGGGACCTAGGTTAGGGCCTATTGCGGAAGGTAGAGACATAATTTGTCTCACGGAAACTCATGAACATGATGGTTGCAAAACTCCTGTGTTTGACGTTATTTGAAGTTCGCAGTTTGAAACAAGGTAGCATAAAATGGAAAGGGGTATGGGGGAATACTAGTTTTAGTGAAAGAAAAAGAAGGTCATCACATTTAGTTAATTAAAGAAGATGCAAGTAAACAATATTTATGGTTCAAAATATCAGAGAATGAGAATCACATAATAATTTTAGCATGTTTTTTGCCCCTCAAGTCTCAAAAACTTACGAAAATAAGGGGCTAGTCAGCAAGGATCTGAATTCAACTTTAAATAAAGATATTATTATATACTCTCAGCAGGGAGAAGTTTTTTTAGTGGGATATTTAAATGCTAGAACATCGAATCATCAAGCTAGTATTCTTTGTTGCAAAGAGGATCACAATCCTATTTGGCTCACTAAAGAGAAGAATACCCAACAGGTGAGGTGTTCAGAAGATGACAAATTTAGTAATAATTTTGGAGAGGAGTTGCTTACACTGTGTGGGGCTTTCAACTTAATTATTTGCAATGGCTTAGATAGATGGAAAAGGTTTGGGAACTTCACTTGCAACACATATAATTGGGCAAGTGTCGTTGACTATGTGATGTGTTCACAAAGTTTGATAGAAAAGATAGATGAAGTTAAGATTGGAGAGCATATTTGGGACTTAAAATCAAACCATAACCCAATTTATGTAAAGTTATCATGGTTAGAAGAAAGGAAGCATAGGAGGAAACCCAATGCCCTCGACAATCACTATCAAGGGGCAAAAATTATTCTAACACAAGAAAATTGTACTATCTTCAAGAAAATGTTAGAGAGATTAATTCAGAAGGAGAAAATTTGTTTCAAAAGCTTCAACAATCACGAGTTAACAAATATAATTCAAAGTTCACTTGAGAAGTGCAAAAGAGAAAAAAATAGGAAATGAGGATCAAATTGTTTTCATGTAAATGTTTGGTTTGATGAGGAATGAAAAATGGCAAGGAGAACCTTGAAAAAGGCAGGGAAGGAGAAGATGAATGTAAATTTATATAAGCAGATATTAAAAAGGAAAAAAGATGAGTTCATGCAAACAAGGCGAGAAGAGTTAATATATCTAAGCAAGAATAACCCAAAGCTTTTCTAGCAAGAACTTCAACCGAGGAAGAAGCAAATCGAAAATAATATTACAACCAATCAATGGTTTTAATATGCAAAACAACTCTATGAGAAAGAATCAGAGGCGGAGCCTCCCCTCGGGATCAACACAACTACAAAGCTATTCACGTTATAGGAGGTGGAGATTGGAATTAAGAAGCTTAAAATGGGAAAGGCAAAGGACTTGGTTGAACTTCAAGCAAAGTATCTAAAATGGGGATTGAATGCTCTTGCACTGCACATCATGGAAATATTCAGTAACATCATTCAGTAAGGATTCCCAAGAGATTTGGAAACTACCCTAGCAATACCCTTTTTTTTTAAGTGGAGACATTAATAATCCTTCCAACTATAGAACCATTATGATCAATCCTTTGTTTGCAAATCTTTTCGCCAGCATGGTAGAAAATAGAATCAGTAAGTGGGCAGAAGTAAAAGAAAAGAGGGCAAGAGGACAAGCAGGTTTTAGGTCGAAGCATTCTACAATGGATCATGGTATCACGTTGAGACATTGTTGCAAAGATTTGTGAGGACAAAGAAAAGTATTATGTTGTTTTGTTGACTTCAAAAAAGCATTTGACATAGTCCCTACAGATAAGTTGTGGCGTAGAATGGAAGAACTTGAAATTCCTTTGCATTATAGAGCCACTGTCCATAGATTTTATGAAGAGGTGAAAGTCAAAATTATAACCTCAGCATATATTTTAGAAAGCTTTAGAAGTGACATTGGATTCAAGCAAGGTTTCCCTCTATCCCCTACTCTTTTTGGTTTATGTATTGATAAACTGAAAGAGTGGCTAAATCTGCAAGGTGGAGATGTTGTTCGGTTGAGGTGGTTTGTGATAAAGCTTCTTTTATATGTTGATGATCTTATATTGATCTCTAAATTGGCCCATGGATTGCAAATGCACCTATATGCCCTTCAGTGTTTTTGTAGAGTAGTGGGGATGCAAGTCAATACTAGCGAGACCAAAATAATAATTTTCTCTAATAAAAGGAAGCAAAGCCAACAGACGGTTTTCTTTGAAGGCAACATTCTTGAAGAAGTAAATGAGTACAAGTACCTCGGGATTGATTTCAATAACAAGCTTAATTGGTAGCACTGTATAAATAAGGAAATTTTAGGAGGGTGGAAAGCATTATATGCTCTTCAAAAGAGATGTACAGAGGCAGAGTTATGAGATTGGAAAACGATTAAAGTGTGTTTTGGACTCCTAGTTTGTCTAGTGATGTTATATGGGTGTGAATTGTGGGCTAGCAGTACCCCGGTCTCAAAATGCATTAAGATATTCCGATACATAGGAAATAGTTAAGTATAACTTGGTCTAGTGTAGAGTTAGGTAAAGTGTGTTTCTTTACCATGTACTTTTGTAACTTACAATTCGGTGGTCACGATATTTAGTGATCTGACGATTCATTCTCTCCTCGGTATTACCAACACTTGAACTGTGGCTTAACACCTAATTTGTCCATGATCTATATTTAAAGAGTATGGAGGGTCATTTGTAGTGTAATCGTTCATGAGAGAAGCTTATGTAAATTTTCATTCTTTTATTAATAAATTTCCTGAAGTGGCCGCGTTGGCTCAGGCCGTGGACTGTTTCCCTCTTTGAGGGTTTTAACCACATCAAGAATACAGGTGTATTGATCTGTGATCTGTTTGTGAGTGGTGTCCTTTGGTGTTCTATCTAAGGAAATTACCCTATAAATTCCTACATGGTATCAGAGCTATTTGAGGGCTGCATCCATTGGTGATCCAAATCTGAAGTCGGTAGAACTGCATCCAACTGTCATTTCCTAGATCTACTATTTCAGACTGCTTTCGGTCCGAGAGGACTTCTCTATTGTGTTAGGAGAATCTGTTCCAGAGAGGAACCCCTTTTATTTCACGCAAAAAGGGTTTTGGTAGCCCTAGATATGTCATTTTTAAGATTTAGAGGTATACAATGTTTATTCGCAGTTTTTAGTTATTTTCTCTCTGTTTATTTCGGTTTATTTATCTCTTTGTTTTTTATTACCGAATCTATACCTTTCATTTCTGCATATGTTCTTTGTCTCACAACTCTATATGATCTAGGCAAATCAGAAACAAAAAAGAAGGATTTTTCTCATGTGTATGCTGTTTTCCACCGGGCCTTAGTGTGATCTCAGAAAATCAAAAATATTGAGGAAAATATTTAGTTTCCGGCTAAAGCTAAATTCAAGCCATAAGGTTTGTTTTTTCTTGTATGTCCGTGTTGGATTTTGTGGTTTTTGTTTTGTAGGCAAAAAAGAGCTTTTTCAAGTAAGCATGCACCCCAAAGCTTCAGTGACTAAAAAAAAAAAAAAAAACTTCCTCTTTTCCAAAAATTACTAACATTTTAAACTAGCTCACTTGGTCCAACATTACTTTATGAGAATGGAGATCTTGACTTCAAGTCTTTCTTTTTGTTGAGTTACTTTTTCAAAAAGCACATATAACTTATGTTTTAAAGTTACTTTATGTAAAAGTGTTCTCACCCATTATAAAAAGTGAGTCACTTATAATTCTAAAGTCTCTTTATCTTTTATTTAAGTTACAGTTTAGTGGGTAGCTCATAAAATACTATTGTAAAAGTGACTTTCAGTTATTTATAAAAGTGAGTAACACAAAAAATTTAAAGTGAGTTAATTAGATTAAGTTTGGAAAGAGGCGGATTTTTTTTTAAATCTAACATTATCACTCATTTCTGCACATTCACGCACTTCGTTGGCATCTTCAACAACGTTTCTTTAAAAAGCCATAACTTCTTCATTTGGAAGCTGTTTTTAGAGCCGTTTTTTTTAATCAACCTAAATTTTCAAGATATTTCCATTGGATCACTTAGTTTCAACATATACAACTTCAGTTTATGTTAAAATGGAAATTCCATGCCAAGTTATTCTTGACAGCACCAACTACTTCCAATGGTGGTCCTACGTTGTGGATTTACTTAGAAGTAAAGGTTTTTATAGAAGCCTCATGCCAAGAAACCAAACGTCAAGATGAAGATAAGGCAACCAAATGGGAAAATAGGCAAGATCAAGCACGTGAGTTGATAGAGCTGCTATTTCTCCAAACCTTAGAATTCCATATCACAGAACTTGAATACTCCCTAATGAAGCAATGAAATAGCTCACTAAAGTTTTTGGAATTAAAAATGAAATTAGAGCCCATCAACTCGAAAATGAGTTGCTTACATTGGACCCCAATAATTTTTCTTCCATTGAATATTTTTTGTCCAAGTTCAAGACCCTGAGACTTCTTTTGGAAGGTGCTAAGGTTAAGAAAGAAGATGGTAGCCTTATCTATTCCATTCTTACTAAGTTGGGACTTGTCTACTCTATGTTTGTTTCCACCTTCCATTCTACTAGAGAAGCCTTTATTTCTCAAGGACAAAACTACAAGTCCCCCTCTTTTGATGTCTTTTGTGATTCCTTAATAAGAAAACAAGAAAAGCTCTTATATCTTGGTCTTCTTAATCTTGAAAACTCCTCTAAGAAAGCCTTAACCGCCCAATAGCAACCAAATTCAAAGAATCCCAAGAAGCAATATCCTAAAAAGAATGGTCGTAAACCAAACCAGGGTCTTAAGCAATTTCAATCTCAAAATGAAAAATCATTTCAACAAAATGATAAGGCAAATAAAAACAAAGGGAAGAAGACTGATAAACATTGCCACTTTTGTAATCGAGATGGCCACTTAGAATCCAAATGCTTTAAGAAGATGGAAGCCTTGGAAGCAGCAATGAAGAAGCATAACATCAATTTGGAGCACTCTTCAACTTCAACTTCATCTTGAGGAATAGCACTTTCTGCATGTGGTTGTCAAGCATCTCAGTCTAGTTATGCACTAAATGTATTTTCTTCTACTCAAATCATGATTGGCTCATTGATTCTGGAGTTTCTTATCACATGGCCAAAAACAAAGCCATGTTTTCTTCTTTAAATGATTGTAACACCAAGAATATATATGTTGGTGATGATAGATCTCTTAGTGTTGTAGGGACTGGAACTGTTCATCTAGACAATGGTCAATTTAAT
>APFE030312865.1:2529-19243 GCA_000404065.3 Pinus taeda
AACTTTATAAAAATTATAAAGTCACTTTAGGAGAAAAATTAAAATCTTTTGGACACTTTTCCCTAGGCCAAAGATCAAAGCCTAAGGGAACCACCTGTCCTCTGGTACCAAATTTCAACACCCAGAATCCCTTGGGTGAGCCCCTTGAGATTCTGTATCAGCTCTTCCCCCACGGTACCCCTTGCCTGTGGATCAGCTACAGGTTGGCCCCTCCGCGCTGTAGGAGACAGGCTGGCTAGTCGCTCCGGGCCAGCATCTGCATATACATACAATCGTCATCAGAACAGGTATGTATTTTAAAAAGGAAAAAAATGAAAATACATAAAATATCAAAAACAAGGAGTTCATACCTAACTCCTCCTCCCATTCCTCTCCCTCTGGTAATGGAAGGTCTGGGTCCCCCATGAAACTGGTTCCCGCATAAGGCCAATCTTGGATCACGATCAGCTGTTGACGGAGCCATATGAAAAATTCAGGCCGGCATGACATCTCCTGGCCCCCTCCTCCTTTGGGCATCAGTGCTGCCGAGTGAGCCATCCTAGGCTCTCGTGACAATGGGTCGGCCACTATGGCCCCCTGGATCTGGAAAAGTGGTATTCTCTCTAAGAGGAATGATACCACAATCGAGCCATATGCGAACTGTTTCACATCTGCACACTTACAATTTGTGAGCTGCATTTTGATATTAGTAGTCACAGCTGTGGCCCAATCAAAGATGGTGGAGCTGAGGCATTCTGTCGCGAGTATCAGATGGTTCTTGCTCGCCTCATGGGGCACTTGTACCCCAGCTGCACGTGTGATGGTGAATAGAATCGCCTTGAGTGTCAAGTCCTGGATGGTGTTGATAGCCACCTTAGCACTCTGTCTCCCGAATTGTGCTTCTGGACACACTCGGGCTTTTACTTCGCCTACCTTCTCTCTAGAAGGTCTATTGCCAGTCAAAATGGGAATTGCCCCTCTCCGTGACAACCCGGTGATGAAATATACATCGGACACCTCAAGCTCCAAGGTTTGGTTCCATAGGTGAAATACTTGGTCGTCCACGTCCCAAGCATCAATTATGAACTGTAGCAACTCAGGTTGAGACTGCATATATGATGTAAGGAAGAACTTTTTGAGGCCACAATCCCTCAAAGCATTCATGCACCCCTCATCCTCAATTGCCAAGGCATCCACGGCATCGTGTTCTCATTCTTTCTACTCTACTACCATTTTGGCTTGTTTCCTGCACCCACAAGGATAAATAAACCATTATTAGAACATTGGTAAATTTATGAACCAGGAAAAATTCAAATGCAACAGGTAAATCCATGGGAAAATTTGAGTTGCGCGGTTAGCGTGACTGTTTTTAAAACAGTCACACTAATGGCGTGATCCCCTTAGGTAATTTACCCCATTAGCGCGAGTCCGTGCCGGATACCCGCACCAATGGGGCGAAGCCCTAAATTTGAAAATCCCCCTTGCAAAGGCTCAATCAGGAATAAAATGCATAAAAAAATGGTATGGAAATGGAGCTAAGGGAAGCGCCTCTTACCTGGAACCGACGAAATCGTGAATAGTTGCACGGATTGGCTGTATTCACCACCTGAAGTTTGCTCCCCAAACAGACCACTCTCACTCTTCAAGAGGTAAAAAGTAAAAGTAATTCTATTTTTTACATTTTCACCCTATTTATAGACTTTTTAACTCATTTTTGGGTATAGAAAGGTTGTTTTTGAATATTTTAATATATTTTTGGTTGAAAATGGATTTTACACTTGCTTCTTCTGCAGCGGCAGGTCTTTTGCGCAGCTTTGATGGTGAAACAAGTTGTATTTTATACTTTTTCGGACTCGGTAAATACACGAAAAAGTCACTGTGGAGTCATCTTTCAGCTCTTTTCTGACTCGCTAAAAATGAAAAGATTGCCGAGTTGTTCCTCTTGACTCATTAAACGTAAATAAGAGGTGGTCATCTTTAAACTCTTTGCCGACCGTATAAAGAATGAAAAGATCGTCGGACCTTTGTCGTTTCAGGTTTGTTAATGGTAACAAAACGACGTGATATCGATTGCTTTTTTACTTTTTCGGTTTAGTGTCACTACTCACGAAAAGTACTCCTTGGTCGTAATGGCTGGGCAGTTCTTTCGAGCTTAGTTTTATACTTTTTCAGGCTCGAGAGGCACAACTTTACGAAAAAGGACACTCCTGGAGTTTCCTTTTTGTTGTCTTTTCAAACTCTCTAAACATGAAAAGACGCTGAGTTTTTCCTTTGTCAGACTCGTTAAAACTTTAATGACATTGGGTTTTGTCGTAATGACACCATTCAAGCATATGCTATCCCTGTCAAGCTTTTCATCCAAAAATAATCGGGGTACTCACCATAAATGGTGGGGGAATAAAGGAATCATAATCGTCGTCGTCGGCAGTTTGTCACTCTTGAACATGGCACTTTCTGCATTTGTGTCTGGGTGGGGACATCTCATCTCATTTCACACTTCCCTCCATGGGTTTGGGTTATCCTGTTTGACCATTGATCTGCTCATCGTCTTGTCGTCATGACCCCTGATCATTTGACATCAAATACTGCCAAATCCACTATTGTGCCGCTGATATGTTCAAGAGAAGTTGACCTCTGCAGAATACTCAACCCCCCTCTGACACCTCACACAAAACATGTTGTCCTTCTCTGTCTCATGTTGATGATGTGGGAAACATTATGGCCCACCTTCGATCAAGATCACTTCCTTTCGACTTCAGCTCATTATCCAGGAAGATGACCTAGAGACTCCCTTCAGGTACCTTGGAGCCTGCATGCCTCAATGGTAGATTCTTCGTGTTTGACGAGAGGTTTTCATCATTGGCCTCCGATTGGATGATTTTGCGGGTGTTCGACATCGGCTCATTGATTCGCACGCCGTGGATTGTACCTATAGTACCTTGAGGACCATTATCATTATTGGTGGCACCTCTCGCGTCTGTTAACAGTTTTCATCATTGACTAGTAATCAGACGATGTTCATGCATGTTTGACTTCGACTCCTGTATTCACATGCCTGAACTTGTACTGTGTTCGAATCGAGTTGGAGCGCAAGACCCTGGATTGTGCATATTGAAATCCAAGCTGCATTTTGTGGATTATTGTAATAATTACATGACTCATTTATTGGATGGTTGCAACCATACCTGAGTCCATTTATTGATCCTCATCGGATGGCTGCGTCCATACCTGGGATCCAGTTTTGTATACTCTATTACAGATGGTTGCGCCCATACCACATCTATCATATACTTAATATATCAGTTGTACTTCTTTTCGCAGGTTCTCCAGCGGCAGTGTTTTCAGTCACACATGTTCTTGTAAAGCACTTAACCCCTCTCTCTCTCGGGCCTCATGCTTTAGGGGGCATCTATTACACAGTAATTTGTCACCGTTTGTCACCGTCCTTATTACCCCTCTCCTGCACCTTGGAGGACTCATTCCGGGACTTGTGAGAACTGACAAGACTTGAAACCACTTGCATCATTCCCCTTTGAACATGAGCTTCATATGCCCTGAAGACATCTCATGCAGCTTGCCCTTAAAAATAGCCCTTTTTACATTAGCGCTGGGCCACCATGTTCCTCCCACGCCAATGGGGAAAATCCTCTAAAAGGGGCGTGCCATTAGCGCTTTGTCCCAGAATCGCAATCGCGCCAACCTTTTTGGGCAAATTTTTTAACCAATCAACCTCTGAAAGTTCTATCCAACTCATTCACCAACTGAATCCAAGTTAAGTGAGGATGGTTTGGCTTCGAATCTCCTTGAATGGGAGGTAGTTTGCCACCATTCCATAGAAGTTTCCAACTGATGAAGCCAAATCCATTATTGTTGTGATTGATCTTATCCCTTCCTTTTCATCTATAAAAGCTTGTCTCCATGACTTGAGCAAGCTAGTTCTAGTTCTAGTGGTAATACTTGTGTTGAAAGAAAGATATCAAGAGATTAGAGTTGCAAGAGCCTTCTTTGTGTCCATAAGGCTTAACCTAAGTAAGGAGATCTTGTCACCAAAGAGAGAGAGGCTTGTCCCTCGTGCCTTCAAGCTTTGCAAGACTTGTGTAGCTGAGCACCTAGCCAAAGGAGGACATGACGTTAAGACGCTGGTTGTATTCTCCTTTGTTGATTATTAATAATAGATGACTATCATTATGGTTCCATTCTCATTGTTGTAACGATTAATGTTGAATTATGTCCTTCCTGACTGATGTATAATTGCATATATTAGATTTCACACTTGTGTTTGTGTTGGTCTCTTTGTGTGCAGGTGTCCATTCATGAGGATTGTGGAGGATTGTGACCGGCCAAGGCAAAGGAGTGTGGGCGACATCTCTTCTATGAACAAAAGCGTTGGGACCCAAGTAGGTCTTCATCACCTACCTTTTATTTACAATTAGGGACTTGCGTGATAGCATTGTTTGATTGTTGCTAGACCCGTTCTGGGCTAGTAGGGATCGCCTCCATCCGTAGAGGGGATTTACCTCTCCAACACCATGATATAAGGTGGAAACCCAATGCGGGACAAAAACCACCTGTTGTTGTTTTCTTTAATATAAAAAAAAACTTGTTTACAATATTGTCCTGGTGCAGACTCATACCAGTACACAGGCACCCACCTGAAGAAGGCTACTACCTTATCTCGTTCTCCAGCTTCTACTAGAAGGGAGCTCCAACCCCCTGGCTCTTGTACTATTCGATATATTTACTAGTACATAGGTGCTGACCTACAAAAGGCTACGACCTTCTCTTTTCTTCCAGGGACCACATTTCATAAATTTTCAGACTAGATCCATCAATAACATCAAAGCAAAAAATCATCATTGCAAGACAACCATCAACCACATCTACATCATCAATCTCTAAATCACCCAACAACTAAATCACTGAAACCCTATCATCAACCATAGTCACCAGAACACAAAGCAAGACCCAGAACTCTACAACAACCATTGGAACCATCTGCAAATTCAGATATCATATTTCATTATGTATACACTACTCTAATGAACTCAACTAGTGTGTATACGTGCTTTTACCAAAGTGAACCCATGTAAGGATCTACAAATTCTAACTTATAACTTTGCATCTATTCCAAACATCAATCATACCTAGATCATAACATTTATAAATCAAACATGCATCAATAATTCATATCTAGTCTATCCATGATCAAACTACATAATGATAAAACGTTCCAAGCCTTAAGATCATGATCCATCATTCATCATCATCCACATGGGTGCATCCCTAGTTCAGATCAAGCAAAGCCTCACAAACCCATAACCTGCATACTGGATCTCACACTTCATCAGATCTTCAATACTTGCACACATCCCTCTTGGCCTAATGATCTCTCCTTATATAGGTTTAGGCCTCTCTCAATACCATGGTCCAAAACCATGTAGAACCAATACCTTGGACCCAATACCTAGGTTCAACACTTCGGACCAAATACCATGGACCAAATACCACAGACCGAAACTTAGATTCCTAACATGTACGTGCATTTCCCTCTGTAAACATGTGTGTGTACGTATACATGACTTGGTATATGGTGAACCCGCGTGTATACATTTCCTTGACACATCACACTTGTGTATACCTCTCTAATCATTAATTCTTTGCTATTTACTAGTTGTACTATGATTTGTCATCTAAGTGAGTTGACATCAAGGACAACACCTGTATCATAATGCCAACAATCTCCCCCTTTCGACTTGATGGTAAAAACCACACCAAGTCACTCTCCCCCTTTGACATCAAGGGCAAACAGCAGACCAAGATACTCTCTCCCTTGATATACATTCTACTGTCCATACTCCCCCTGAGTACATGTTGAATTCTCTGATTGAGCTCCCCCTTTGTATATGCTAAGATGTATCAATCCATTCATGCCCCCCCTGAGCACATGCTGAGTCTAAACAAGACCATGATAGTCATCAGCAACTATCATGCACCATATGATCTCATCAACATTAGCAACCTCTAACCTGCAATATCATTCTCTTGACCAACTAATAAGATGTATCATTTAGCCACATAAGCATCATCACCAAAGACTTCTAACCATAATGCCAACAATGCATTATTTGAAGTATATGCTCCCCCTGAACCTGTGTCATGCCATCATCAAACAAAGCATATAAGTGACTGAACCATATCAAACTTCTCTACTTTTGCTTCTTTTAGAACATAATATACGCGACTGTGTAGCATCTAAATCGCATATATATGTGACTTTTCTTCATGAAACCTATGTATCATATTTAGAACACTGATATTCCACACTTTCATCTTCCTCTGAGTCTGTGATGTCTATATATTTTGCTATGCCACATATTTTTAGTTGTACTTCCGTTTTCTTCCATATCTTCAACTGTGATGATGTTTTTTCCTTTTGGTATGGTGCCCGTACTTTGTTCCTGCATTCTTTTGCTATATGCCCAAGCTTGTTACATGCATAACATCTTACATGTTTCATATTCCTTTTGTAGCAATCCACAACTTTGTGACCAAACATATTGCAAGAAAAACAATATCCCTTAAAGTACCTGGAACGTGATGATCTTTCTGTATGATGGTCTTGAACCATTCTACTTCTGCATCTGGCTGCAACATGTCCAAATTATGACATACATAACATTCAACATTATTCATCAGAGGAAATAACCATCTATCACTTCCATATTTAGGAGAAAAATATTTTCTTTGAAGATTATCTTTTCTTGGTCGTTGATGGGTTTGACCTCTCATCTCCTTGTTGAGCATTTCATATTTTTCATTAGAGTTCCTTGTCTTACCTTGTGAACTAGATTCAGCTTCAATAGATTCATAAAAAACAAGACCAATTTTGATAGTAGGTGACCTTTGAATACTAAGAATATCATCCAAAATCTTAGTATTGTCTTGAAATCGTAATAATTTATCTTTTTCTTCTAATTTACCTTTCAAGATATTTACCTCAACCTGATGTTGTTCTTCCTTTTCTAGATGTTTCTTCTTCAATATTCTTCAGAATTTCTTCCTTCTTCCACTTGTTTCCTTAGTTTGAGAATCTCATTTACTTGTTCTTCATTCTACTCCTGTAGCATTTGACGTACTTTGAAGGCACACTCTAGCTGAGCTTTTATGCTGATAAGTTATTCTTTAAGGGCACTCTCCCTTTTGTTAAATAGATCTTGTTGATCCATGAGTTTATCTAATGCTTCATTTGCTTGCTCATCTTCAATCTGAGGTCATTTAGGATATGAATACTTGCTTCCACTCAATGGCAGGCTGTCATTGTTCATTTGAGCTGTCTTCTTCTTCTGATGTGTTTTCTTTCCCATTGTTCTACAAATCTCCTTCAAGCGGTCAAGCTTCTACCAAAGGACCTGCTTCGATACCAATTGTTGGAAATAATACTGAGAGGGGGCGGGGGGGGGGGGGAATTAGTATTATCAAATCAAATACTTTTTCATTTTCATACTCTGATACATATACGCTACTTCAGTTAAGAGAACCCGCGTGTACACGTATCTTTGTTTAATCAACTAGCGTATATTCAATAAACTTATGATTCAGTTAATCCATCATATGTTGATATTCATTAACCATATAACCAATAAAAAGGTGCAGTAACATAGAATAGATCATCATGCATAAGAAACACATATGAACACCATGATATAAGGTGGAAACCCAATGTGGGACAAAAGCCACCTGCTGTTGTTTTCTTTAATATAAGAAAAACTTGTTTACAATATTGTACTGGCGCAGGCTCATACCAGTACGTAGGCACCCACCTACAAAAGGCCAATACCTTCTCTAGTTCTCCAGCTTCTACTGGAAGGGATATCCAACCCCCTAGCTCTTGTACTAGCCAATATATTTACTAGTACATAGGTGCTGACCTACAGAAGGCTACAACCTTCTCTTTTCTTCCAGGGACCATGTTTCATAAATTTTCAGACTGGATCCATCAATAACATCAAAGCACAAAATCATCATTGCAATACAACCATCAACCACATCTACATCATCAATCTCTGAATCACCCAACAACTGAATCACTGAAACCCTGTCATCAACCACAATCACCAAAACACAAAGCAAGACCCAAAACTCTGCAACAACCATTAGAACCATTTGCAAATTCAAATATCATATTTCATTATGTATACACTATTAGAATGAACTCAACCAGTGTGTATACACACTTTTACCAAAGCGAACCACGTACAGATCTGCAAATTCTAACTTATAACTTTGCAGCTATTCCAAACATCAATCATACCTAGATCATACATTTACAGATCAAACATGCGTTAATAATTCAGATCTAGTCTATCCATGATAAAACTACATAATGATCAAATTTTCCAAGCCTTAATATCCCAATCAATCATTCATCATCATCCACATGGGTGCATCCCTAGTTTAGATCAAGCAAAGCATCACAAACCCATAACATGCATATTGGATCTCACACTTCATCATTTCTTCAATACTTGCACACATCCCTCTTGGCCTAATGATATTCTCCTTGTATAGGTTTAGGCTTCTCTCAATACCATGGTCCAAAACCACATAGAACCAATACCTTGGACCCAATACCTGGGGTTAACACTTCGGACCAAATACCATGGACCAATACCAAAATACCATGGACCAAATACCACAGACCAAAACTTTGATTCCCAACATGTACACGCCTTTCCTTCTGTAAACATGCATGTGTATGTACGCAACTTCGTATATGGTGAACCCATGTGTATATGTTTCTTTGACACATGACACCTGCGTATACCTCTATGATCATTAATTCTTTGCTATTTACTAGTTGTACTATGATATGTCATCTGAGTGAGTTGCCATCAAGGACAACACTTTTATCATACCTGTATCATAATGCCAACAATATCTGCATAGACATATGAGTTTGTTTAGTCTTGGTAATATCAAAAACACAAAAACATTACAAAACTGAAAAAACAAAGATGTGGTCGAATCATTTTACCTATAGCACTCCACTGCTTACCAACTGGTAATGCCAAATCTGGATTGCCTCGAAAATCCATCCCGACATATGGATACTCCACAAACACCATCTCCTAGTGTTGAACCACTTGAAAAAGGCATCTGAGAAGGAGATTTATGACTGGCCGACATGTCTAGCCATAAGGTCCACCCATCACTACATTTGTGGTTCCCTCGGTGCTCACAATCCCAGTGAAATGTTTTGAGGTTGCATCAGTGGAATTCTTTCCAAAGAAAAAGTAGTCAATATGGATCGATAACCAAAGTTCTTGGTTCTTCCATTCTTTACTTTGGACAGTTGTTCTTTTATGACAGGAATTATCGCCTCACACCAATTGAACACCTTTGGTTCTAGGCATTCCAAGGCATACTACATGTAGGATCTGTTCACTAAATGTAAGGCCGCGCTACTAGCCAATCTAGCAAAGGTAAATAGAATTGTCCTCAAAGGTAAATGAAATGTTAAAACTACTTTTTATGTTTACTGTTCATATACTTCAAAGTGAAATGTCAGTTTTAGTTCATTTTTCATCCATATATATGTATTTCTAATCAATTTGATGGAGTTTTGAGTAGGTTGGATGGTTGATGAAAGAATTTTATGTGCTAAAAGTGAATTGAACATCTTTGACAACCAAGCAAAATTTGTCTTCTTTTCGAGCTTTGATTCAAAAATGAAAAGAAAACTACAAAGTCCTCTTTAAACCCTTTTCAGACTTGATAAACATGAAAATATTGGCAAGCGCTTGTCTTTCACAGCTTGTTAAAGTATTGGAAATGTCATCCCTCCTGTATTATTTTATCCTTTTTTGGACTTGAGGGATTACTTTACGAAAAAGAAATTATGGAGTTTTCTTTTCGTCCCTTTTCAAAATCTCTAAACATGAAAAGGACCGAGTTATCCTTGTCGTTAAACTCATTAAAATAATAGCGACAAAATTTTCCATCTAGATGAGACCGAGTTTCATTGTCGCTAGACTAGTTAAAATATTAAATAGTGACAGGTTTGCCCGAAGGGCGAATTATAGAACAAACATATGTTATCCTCCTCAAGCTTGACAAAAATAAAGAAGTATTGGTCAGCAATGACTGGGGAAAAAGGGAAAAATCTTGAAGAATTTATGGTAGCAAGTCGCTCTTGAACATGACACTTCCACTTCATCTCTATTATTGAGTTGGGTTGGGTTATTATGTTCACCGGTCATCACACCATTGGTCTTTCATACCATCCATCCTTTGGGGTTAACGCTACCAATTCATCTTAGTGTTGTTAACATGTTCAAGAGAAGTCATTTAGTTGAGAAATCACCATCTAGTTAATGTCTCATACACTGCAATACCTCCAACCTTCATTTTTTCATGACCGCCATTCCTAAACCTTGTGTCGTCAGTTCATTTCTCACCTCCAGAAATCATTTGCTTCATTTCGTGTTGTAGATGTGGGTTACATCAAGGCCCTCCTACAACAAGTCTCTTCTTGTCAACATCAGCCCATTATCCAAGAAGTTGACTTAGAAACAACCCTTTCAGTGCTTTGAAGCTTGCATACATCAATGGCAAGTTTCTCACTTCTGGTGACAGGTTGACATCAATGGCCTTCGACTGAAAGATTTTGCGTGGTGTTCGACATCGGATCATGTATTTACACCATGTGAATTGTACTATAGTACCTTGAGGATCATTATCATTATCGATGATCCCTCTCACATCTGTCAATAGCTCAAATCATTGACTGGTAATCAGGTGATGTCTTTCCGTGTTTGACTTCAGAACATCTCTTCACATGGATTGACTTGTACATCAGGTGAAGATTGAATGAGTTTGAAGACCCCGGATCTAGTTTCATCCATCCGAGCTGTGATATATTTAGGGACATAAAAGAATTAAATGTACAAAAGCTCTACACAGATGGTCATCCTAATCATGGATTGCGACTCTATATCTATAGAATCATGAGTCTGTATCTACAGACGACTATCTAATCTATGTGCATGAAATGAAATTTATGAAGCTGAGCATGGGAATGCCTCCCTCAACTAGATCATGAAAATCATATTATGATGTTGTATTATATTGTAACTTATGTAGGTCACCTTCCAGTTCGAAACTTCAGATCCTCATGATAAATCATTTCACCCGACATGAATATTTACGACCTCATGCTTTAGGGGCAAATGTTATAGACATATTTGGGCACATCAACCCCAAAAATCATATGTCGATTTATTAGGGCTCATCAACCCATAAAATAGTTTTTTCATACCGTAAAGGAACATATGAATATGAATATATCATTCCCTAAAAGTCCCATATGAGAAACCAGAAGCTGCCTAAATTGAACCATATTGACTGCTCCACTGGCAAAGTGCGATGCATACAGATTGGTACACTACCAAGGTGCGATGCATACTATTTAGGCCTTCTATAGGGTGTGATGGGCAAGGATGGACAAATTTCGAGGACATTTGTCAGTTGGTTGTTCATGGAATCTTCTAGAAACTTCTCTTATGCCACTTGCCTCTCTGAATTCTCCCAAGGATGAATAAGGGATCTAGGAAATCATCTCCAATCCCTTCTCTTGTGGAACCAATTGTAACAATTGGAATGACACTAATCAAACCCAATAGATGACTCACACCCTTGCAAACATCTATAAATGGATCCATCATCCAAGAGATCTAGAGGCTGGAATATTGTGAATTGCAAGGAAGTGCTAATAGTTTGAGGAGAGAGCATTGTATTCTTGTTGGTGTGATCTTGCTATTTCATGAGGTGAAGAAGGATTGAAGCTGGGAGGATGATGCTAGATTAGAAAACTGGGTTGTAATTCTCCTTTCTATTAATAAAGCTCTTCAAGTTTTCTCCCATATGATTGTGAAATTGTGAATGTTATCATTTGTGAATGCTATCATTTGTTCATTATATATATGATTATGTAATGTTTATGTTGTAATAGATCATGATGCTTTGACACTTATTTGTTGCTGTACTTGTGCAGGTACTCTTCAAGCGTGTTAAGTATGGGGAGGAGTTGCAGGATCTACCAAAGAAGAGAGAGATCAAGTAAGGGATTAAGTGGAAGTTCCAGGTTGGTTCTATTATCCTTCTCTTATCTGTTACGCATAGAAGTGTTACACAGTAATCTGTCACCGTTTGTCACCGTCCCTATTACCCCTCTCCTGCACCTTGGAGGACACATTACGGGACTTGTGAGAAGTGACAAGACTTGAAACCACTTGCATCATTCACCTCTAAACATGAGCTTCTTATGCCCTGAAGACATCTCCTGCAGCTTGCCCTTAAAAATAGCCCTTTTTACATTAGCGCTGGGCCACTGTGTTCTTCCCGTGCCAATGGGGAAAATCCTACAAAAGGGGCATGCCATTAGCACTCTATACCAGAGTCGTAATCGCGCCAACCTTTTTGGGAAAATTTTTTAACCGATCAACCTCTGAAAGTTCTATCCAACTCATTCACCAACTAAATCTATGTTAAGTGAAGATGGTTTGGCTTCGAATCTCCTTGAATGGGAAGTATTTTGCCACCATTCCATAGAAGTTTCCAAGTGATGAAGCCAAATCCATTATTGTTGTGATTGATCTTATCTCTTCCTTTTCATCTATAAAAGCTTGTCTCCATGCCTTGAGCAAGCTAGTTCTAGTTCTGGTGGTAATTATACTTGTGCTGAAAGGAAGATATCAAGAGATTAGAGTTGCAAGAGCCTTCTTTGTGTCCATAAGGCTTAACCTAAGTAAGGAGATCTTGTCACCAAAGAGAGAGAGGCTTGCCCCTCATCCCTTCAAGCTTTGCAAGACTTGTGTAGCTGAGCACCCAGCCAAAGGAGGACTTGACATCAGGACGCTAGTTGTATTCTCCTTTGTTGATTATTAATAATAGATGAATATCATTATGGTTCCATTCTCATTGTTGTAATTATTAATGTTGAATTATGTCCTTCCTGACTGATGTATAATTGCATATATTAGATTTCACGCTTGTGTTTGTGTTGTTCTCTTTGTGTGCAGGTGTCCATTCACGGGGATAGTGAAGGGCTGTGACCGGCCAAGGCAAAGGAGCGTGGGCGACGTCTATTCTATGAACAAAAGCGTTGGAATCCAAGTAGGTATTCATCACCTACCTTTTATTTGCAATTAGGAACTTACATGATAGCATTGTTTGATTGTTTCTAGACCCATTCTGGGCTAGTAGGGATCGCCTCTATCCGTAGAGGGGATTTACCTCTCCAACAATTTGGCGACTCCACTGGGGAGTTTAGCTTGTTGTTTAATTTGTAAACTTAGACGGAGTCTGAAGCACAGCCAAATAGCCTTCGAAACACTATTTCTTTGCATTAGTGAAGTAGATCAAAGCCGCTTCAGTCAATCTTCGGTTTGGTTTACGGACTGAACAATTTGGACTTTGTCATGCCTCTTTGGTTTTCTCTTATTTGCTTGCTTGGATAGCTTTTTGGATTGAATTTCTTGCTGCCTCTTGCTTCCTGGCTTGCCTGGATACTGTAAACCGAGCTTTAGACTGCTTGTTTTTCTTTTTGACTTGGAAAACTTTATTAGCGCGGTTTTCCCTTTGACAGTCGCGCTAGTGGCCCTTGTTGCTAACTGAAAACCCACGCCAATCCCTGTTTAGTGCGAGTTACAGCCTAACAGTCGTGCCAGGACTCTTAGCTTTTTGAGTTCACTTGTTTGCCTACCTTCTGAGCTTGGATTTGCATTTTGCCACGTCTTTTTCAATTACTGGAGTGTGTTTGATCCTTGTCTGAATGGTTCTTAACATCTGTCCTTCAGGTGTTTGCCTCTTTCTACCAATTTCACACCTTAGCCCTAGGACATCTAGTGGCCGTGTGTGTCGAGCGTTCAGTAGGAGTTTTGGTTTCTTGACTATCCAGTCGACTTTCCGATTGTTTTTTGCACTTGTTCAGTGATTGTTGAAGTGTTTTTGGTTGATTTCCAAGTGACTTGCTTCTTTCTTTCTTGGATTTCATTTTAGCCTTGTTTTAGCTTAGATCGCATAGCTCACATAAGCCTTTGTTTTTCCTTTGGTTTGAAGAACTATTTTGGTGTCTTGGGATTTCATTGTGTTCTCATTGAGTGAATTTGTCTCTTTTACTCAGTGTTATTGTCTTTCAAAATTCATTCTAGTGCATTGTGCCTTTGAAAAAGAAATCAAACAGTCTCTTTTGCATTCAATAGTTAATGGAATAGAGCTTTTCGTTGATTCATATTCTTGAAAGAAAAAGTTTTATTTATTTGCCATTAGCTGCATTAGGGTGTTTGATTGATTGTGCTCATTTTGTTTGATTGAAAATTCTTAACCTTCTCCCGTAGTAGTTCATCGAACGAAATGGTCATTCTTGGCATATAGCTTCATCTTAGGCAATTGTGAAGATCCATATCGGTAGGACTGAATCGAAACTTAACTAAGATCAACCGTTAAAATAAACCAATAACTTAAAAACGCATTGGAACATAACGCTCACATTTTAGAGGTCTAGGCTAGAGACATGCTCCGGCGTCGTTAAACCTAGTCACTTTTGTTCTCGCATTAAGGTTGGGTGATTCCTCCTTGTGTGCTTCAATTGTGGTTTAGTACGGACTTGGGCTCCCACGTACCGTCGTGTATATATGGGGAGACTCCACTAGGTTTTCATCCTTGATCCATAGGAAGCCGTGTTTGCCGCCTTAAAAGCCGTAACGCACCGAACACAACATTCGGGAAGATTGACTGCAGTATGGAAAGTCCTTGGTTTTCATACGATTGCCAAGGTGTATAAGTAGTTTTACAGATTGTCTAGTAAACCCCTTGCCTAGTTTCTCCAGAGTAGTCACTTTTTGATCCTTTTCGGACTCTGTAAAAGAAAAGGATCTATTGAGCATTTGTCACTTCGGGCTCATTAAACATTCGAAGGTGACTAGAGTCATCTTTTGTCCCTTTCTCGACTCTTAAAACATGAAAAGGTCAAGTTGTGTCCTAATGTCTTAAAAGATTTATTCGGCCATGATAACATTCACCTTGTTAGATCTTGTTTGCGTTTATTTTTGAGTAGGGTCTCTTATCGTTAGCTTGTTTAGGGTCTTTTTTTGATCATCCTGGCGGATCCATCGATCCCGTCTCCCGTCCCAAGTGACCAAGGGTCTCCATCTTCTGCTGCCCCTGAGACACCGGTTTGTGGCGACACTTTCCCTATTGTTCCAAGTGTCCAAGCATTGAACTCTCGTGCTCCAGAGGACGAGCTTTACGACTTGTTTTCAAACCCTGTTTGGGAGCCCTCTCAAGAGGATTTTTCCACTACTCATGTTGGTGTTGCATCTCCAATGGCTTCTTCCAACATGGAGGGCACATCTCCTGTGTCGAGTGGAATGCCCGTTATGTCGAGTATTGATACTCCCATTCGGGCTACGTCCCCAGTTATCTCTACGCCCTACACTGTTACACCTCTTGGTATCACAGTGCCGACGTGCTATAGGTCTCTAAGGGATGCTATGAGCTCTGTGACTTCCTCTTCTATGTGGGATCACAACATTGTCCCTACTACGAGACCATTTGTTTCCCAAGTTCACCATACTGCTGTTACATCAGTTCCAACCAATCTGACCGTCTGTGTCGCGTCATCAACTCCAGTTGCTAGTGCCATTACAACATCTTCTGCTGTGACTTCTGTTGCTGGCCCATCCCGAGGCTCGGTACAAAGTGTCCATCGGCACATACTGCTAGAGTTGTACATCTCGCAAGTGGTTCCCCACCTCTTTCTAATGCTATTTCAGCAGGGGGGGCATATTCCCAATACTTGCATGCTGTCCAGAACCCGGGCAGGCAAGGCCCCTATTATGATCCTGTCAATCATTATTTGTATACCTCCTTGCCGAATGAACCCCATGTTGATGCTTCAGTTCCATTGAATGTGGCTTGGGGTACCGCCAGATATGGTGGTGGCCAGTTTCATCTAGGTCAAGGGCAGCCATCCCAAGGACCACCCTATCAGGGTCAACCATCTTACTCGCAGCCTAATCATGGGTAGCACTATTATGGCCAAACCTATCCAGGTCAACATGGAGGCTCGCAAGGACAACCCTATCAGGGTCAACCATCTTACTCGCAGCCTAATCATGGGCAACAGTATTAAGGCCAGACCTATCCAGGTCAACCTAGAGGCTCGCAAGGACAACCCTATCAGGGACAACCTTTAGCCTCTAGTGGTCCGTCTTATACATATCTTGGGCAACCTTCTGGAAACCCGAGACAACCCTATGCTCAGCAAGGAAAACCTAGGCCCCAGCAGGGCTACCCTTCGGGGCAACCCTATGGGAACCCGGGGCAACCTTACAGTCAGCAAGGTCAACCTGGAAACCAACAAGGCTACCCTTCTTGGCAAGGTGGCCAGCCTTACGCACAGCAAGGCCAGCCCACTGCTCAGCCTAATCAACCATCTGGTCTACAAGGACAACCTTCGGTTGCACAAGGACAGCCCATCGCTCAGCAAGCTCAACCTTCTGGGAAAATGGGTCTGTCTCAGATCCAACTAGGACAACCTTTCGACCAGATGGCCTAATCTTTGCAAGGATATCTTTCTAGGGTAGCTCAATTGGGCATGCAAATGGTTCCTGCTTCACAGCTGCAACCCGGTTACCAACCCTAGAATCAAGCTGGTCTCCAGTCACAGGGTGGG
>APFE030312869.1:0-69764 GCA_000404065.3 Pinus taeda
CCGGCCGAGCGAGGGTTACAGGTGACATAATCAATGCCCCATTTGGCAAAAGGGCCGACGGTAACAACAGGGTGCAAAGGAGCGGGGGGTGCTCGCATCTTCCGCTGGAATATCTGGCACTCATGATAGGAACGGACAACAAGAATGCAATCCTTAAAGATAGAGGGCCAAAAGTAGCCAGCACGGAGGATTTTTTGGGCAGTTTCATATCCGGACATGTGACCACCACAAGCACCTGAGTGGCAGTCATTCAAGACTCGCTCAGCTTCCTCGTGAGTAAGACAACGGCGGAGAACACCGTCGGCGCCGAGGTGATATAAGGTATCCCTAATGATACGATATGGTTGAGATTGATGAAGAATCCTTCACCGAGCGTCTTTAGACACGCCCGGGCGGAAGGAGGACGTTTGCAGATATATAATGATGTCACCGTACCAGGGGTCGAGGGTGCTGATGAGAAACAAAGTCTCATCCGGAATTTGAGCCTCTGTATGAGAGGGCGAAGAAGAAGATGGCAAAGAGAAAATTAACTCAGCAAAACGAGCGATTTCTTTGACTTGGTGGTAGCGAATTCCAAGTCAAACTCTTGGAGGATGACAATCCACTTTGAGTACTTGCCCCCCAGCAACTAACGTGACAAGATATACGTCATGGGGTTGCAATCGGAAATCACAGTAGTAGTACACAACAGAATATAATGACGGAAACGTTGGACAGCACAAACAACGACTAACGCCAACTTCTCGACATAAGCATATCGAGCTTCCGTATCTAAAAGGTTTCTACTGAGATAATAAATAACATGCTCAGTGTCATCGTCATCAGTTTGAACAAGAACCATACCGATAGTGGTGTCGGCGACAACTAAATACAGGATGTAGTCACGATGATAGTTTGGAGGGCGAAGCAATGGAGCAGAAACAAGGAGACCCTTGAGACGCTCAAAAGATTCTTGAGCCACAACATCCCAATGAAAAGGGACATCCTTTTTAAGCAATCGTGTAAAACCTTTAGCCACCTCGGCATAGTTCGGAACAAAACGACGTAAAAAATTCGCTTTACCTTGCAGCTCTGCAATTGATGTAAGGTAGCAGGGGGAGGAAGATTCACTATAGCTTCGACTTTGAGGGGATCCAGCGGATGCCCTCGTGGGAGACGACAAATCCGAGAAGTCGACCCGATTCTACACAGAAGACACACTTATGAGGATGAAGCCTGATGCGGTAGTGTCGACAACAAAGAAATATCTCGCGAAGATGAGCAGGGTGGTCCTGACGCTTGGCTGAATGAGCCGGAAGATCATCCAGGTAAGGCTGTACAATGTGTCGGATGTCATGAAAAGCGTAGGACATTGCACGTTGGAAGGTAGCGCCAACATTTTTGAGACCGAAAGGGAGCTTCTTATAAGCAAAAGTACCCCACGGACAGATGAAAACAGTCTTGTGTTGATCAGAGGGAGCAATATTGATCTGGTTGTAACCAGAAAAACCGTCCATAAAAGAATACATCTCGCTTCCCGCACACTCGTCAATAATCGGATCAATGAATGGTGTGGGGAAATTATCTTTAGGACAGGCCCGATTAATATCATGATAATCAACACAAACGCGAATAGTTCCCTATTTCTTAGTGACAGGTACAATATTAGAAACTCAATCTGTGAGAGGGATAGGATAAATAAAACCGGCTTTAAGAAGCTTCTCTACTTCGGCCTTGATTGCTGTAGCCTTTCAGAGGTGTACCGGACGTAAACGTTGACGAACAGGCTTAGCACCTGGGTACGTGATGATTTCATGCACCACTATGCTAGGATCAATGCCAGGCATTTCTTCATAGGACCAAGAAAAAACATCACGAAATTCGCGAAAAAGTTTCGAATAAAGTTGAATCTCCTCCGGAGTACAAGTGACTCCAAGATGAATGTGTTCGACGATCCCTGGTTTGATAGAGATGTTGATGGGTTGGGTTTGCGTAATGTTCGCCATATTACCTTCAGAAGAGGTTTGGTAAACTTGAACAGGTGACTGAAGGAATCATAATGGGAAGCAAGGAGCAAATTGTTGAATAGGAGTTGGCATATCCTGAGGGACAGAGAGAAACGAGGAACGATGGTGGGTATCATGCCAAGGAGGTTCCTCGAGAGACATAGTCTCAATAATAGCTTCGTCGGAAGAAAATGTTTCTTTTAAAGGATCCGAAGAAGTTTGATCTACAAGCCCTAAGGATGGAGCGAACGTGTGGAAAATCTTGCTTGAAAGAGCAAGTTCAGAAGAAGGAGCCGATGCAGCTACGATTTCGACGTAGTTGAGTTCGGCAGGACTCAACGGCATCTGGTCGCCCCAAGAATCTACTTGGTCGATGGGAGGAAGAATCCACGGATCAGAACAAGTAGAAATCATATTGACGGAAGCGACATTCGGAGGCGGGGCTGGAAAAACACCCATGAGGGCGGGATCTTTGAAAAGCCCGTGACCCAGACTCTCAGTTGATTTGGAGGTATGCTCTACAAAAGGGATAGTTCCTTCCGAAGAGGAAGCGAAGAATGACAGCTGGTCGATAGTAATAATCTTCCCTTGGTGATGGAAACGAATGATACGAAAGAAAGATGAAGCAACAACTTGCATTGCATATATCCAGCTGCGTCCGAGAAGGAGGTTGTAGGTTAGAGTAGCATCAACGACTTCAACTTCCATCTCGACCATTTTCCCTTCCAAAGAGATGGGTAAACGTGGGAGTATACCATAAGGACCGGATGCTCTTCCATCAAAAGCTTCCAAGGTGGTGGGAGACTGACTCAACGTCGGAGATCCAATAGCTTTCCAACAGGCAACAGACATGATGCAAGTTGAAGCACCTTCATCAATGACTGTACGATGGATAGTTTTCTTATCAATAATGACCTGTACAAGGAATGCAATTTGGGGAGGCAGTCTCTGTGTATGGCGTTCTAAGTCAAACGTAATTAAATCTGAGTCAGCCGGGTCTATGCCGATAGCGGATAGAAAGGACTTCCTCTGAGAAGGGCAGCTCTGGAGAACTTCTAAAGCGGACATAGCCAATGGAGTCTGGGCTAAATCCTCAACGATATTGTAGTGCTGAGCAGCACGGGCATTTGGGTTGTAAGAAGATTTCCGGAGTACTCCTTTTGGAGGGGGTTGAAGAGGCATTTCAGTACTAGGTCTCTCGATATGGAGATGGCTTGAACTGAACGGAGGAGCACTGGGGGGAACCTCAGGCTATTTCCCGGCAGATGGATAATCCTTTGTTCGAGTACTGATATTAACAGGTATTGTTCTCGCCATTAACACTTGGGAACCGAAGGAAGAGGGAGGTTGAGAGGGGTCAACGACCATTTGAGTTTGCTGTGAGGGAAAGGGTTCTTTAAGCACCGCAGGGACCCCGGGAGCGCCTTTCAACAAAAGACTAACTTCGGACCGTCGAGGGCAGTCTTTGGTATAGTGATCCTCATCACAGATAAGACAAGGATACTTGGGTTTGCGTTTGGCACTCTCCTCAGATTGAGGTTTAGGGGGTTCCTGTTTAGGTTGTTCTGGCTTATTTTTCGCTTTCCCTTTCTTTTTTGCTTTCGAGGCTTTGTCTGTCGTGGTGGACTGAATGGCATTAACCTCGGAAGTAGTTTTAGAAGTAGGTATTACCTAAGAAGTGGTTTCAATTGGAGCATTTGACTTCTGCTTCCCAGGATTCGCGGAATTTTTCTTAGAGGATGAACTAACAGACCCAATAATGCCATCAACAGTAGGTGTTGGCGGGGCTGTGGATGTTCCTGGTCTAGGGGCATCAAGCAAATAATCATACAATGTACCTGACTGAGAATAAACCAAGTCGAGGTATTGAGCACGCGGGATAGCTTGCTCTTCAGTAACACATGCTCCCATAGCAATGTCCCGAGCTATTGGAGGAACGAACGAAGTCGTGAACCAATCCGTAAGAAGCTGGTTGGGAATCCAAAATTTAATCATACGTCTATGCCGTCTCCATTCATGGATGTGATCAGAGATATGCGTAGCTGTTGTCTGTCTTAAGGATGTGAGGAGGCGTGTGCCCGTTTCATAACGAATGGGCAACTGAAAATGAGTGAGGAATGCCATAGCCAACGAGTTGAAATCCTGAAAGGATCCACGATTGAGCTCAATATACCACTTAGCGGCAGAGCCAGTGAGAGTCCTTTGAAAAAGGCGAAGCCGAATTGAATCATCAAGCCATGAATTGGATGAACACCAGATATGATAGGTCATGACATGAGCTTGTGGATCTTCATTAGCTTTACCATCAAATTTTGGACAGTCACCAGGAATTTTGGTCAGAACCGGAGGCCAATAAGGATTATGAAGAATAGGATCATTAGTCAGTTTGGACACATCCAGTAATTCTAAAGTCGCTAAGAATGGTAACTGAGGATTGAAAGACATCTGGGGCTGCTGGTAGGATGGAGCACCCGGGTTCCAACCAGGTGGTGGTTGCCCCCATGGGCTTTGCCCTGGCGGATTTGGCCCCATGGTGTGTTGGCCATAGGGATTTGTGTTTCCCCCCCCAGCATATGGATTACCAAACGATGCTGCAGAAGCACCATATGGTTGTTGATAATTCTGGTAAGGGGCAAACAAAGGTTGTCCTTGAGGTTGTTGATAACCGTATTGTGGTGGGACCCCAAATTGAGCTTGAGACCCAGGCTGAGTTTGATAAAATGTTTGGGATTGAACTCCACCCTGCATTTCAGGACCAGATGGATTTTGGGGTCCCACTTGGGGCCAAGGGCCGGGTTGAGCAGCGCCAGTAGACTGTCCAGTAGGTTGGGCTATCTGACCAGAAGGATAACCTTGCTGATACTGAGGTTGGCCTACCTGCTGATACTGAGGTTGACCTACCTGGTGATACTGAGGTTGCTGTTGTGTGGTAGAAGGTTGTCCTAACATACCAGATGGCTGAGTGGGCTGGGCAGGTGGTTGGACCAACTGTGTTTGAGGCTGACCGCCTTGCCCAGAAGATTGAGTATACTGGACAGTTGGCTGACCAAGTGGTTGGGCAGCTTGTCCAGAAACTTGGGTATACTGGACGTTGGGTTGATTTGGGTTAACAAATGATTGACCGGTTTGTCCAGTTTGAGAGCCTTGCTAGATACCAGATTGAGCTTGCTGAGTGGAAGGTTGGCCTGGATTACCAGTAGGTTTCGTATGAGAGGTGAAAAAAGGACTACCAGAGGAAAAAGGGTTTCCTTGGAAGGATTGTCCTTGTAGGTTTTGCTGAGGTGGTTGTTCGGGTTGCGCATACGACGCTTGGCCACCATGAGAAAAGGTGGAGCCCCGATCTATTGACAGCGGAACTGAAACCTCTATAGTCGGTTGACCTGTCCAAGTCCCAGGAGGTGGTAGATACTGATCGTATTGCCCTTCAAGTGGGACATTCGATGTAGGATCAAAACCTACGAGTAAAGAGGTCGAAGGTCGACTAAAAATAGGGGTCGAAGAAGCCACATATACTGTTGGAGGGGTTGTGACTGAGGTAACAGCTGTACCGCGATGTTGTGGAGTCAAAGGCTCCGTATTGGAGAAAATGGGTGGTGACCAAATGGAAGTCGGAAAGGGAGATGACAGAAAATTACGCAATGCTCTATAGCCAGGAGGTAGTCCCCCAGTAGCAGGAGTTCTACTAATAGGTGTAGATTCCATTGTGGTGGGAATCTCGTCCCCTGGCACACCGGATTCGTCAATCATAGTAGGGGATGGGTTTCCATATCAGAAGGAAATGTTTTCGAGGAGAAGTTTATTCCAAAAGGGATACCGTTTTGAGAAGGTTCCCAAATAGGCTTCGAATAAAATTGTATTCTCGTCGCCTGGAGCATGAGAGTTAAGCGGTTGTATACTGAACAATAGAAGATTTTGACTCACAACCGGTACTCGAGAGACGAATTGGTAATTCGCCAGATGGACTTCAAAAATCTATGAAACTAACGAACCAAACCTACTCAGACTAACGCAAACAAAATTTAAACCGGGTTATATGTTATGTGTCAATAAATTTTAAGACATTGAACTTGACCTTTCATTTTTTAAGAGTCGAGAAAAGGACAAAAAGATGACTCTAGTCTCCTTCGAATATTTAATGAGCACGAAGTGACAAGACACTCACAGGCACCTTTTCTTTTAAGCAGTTCGAAAAGGATCAAAAGTGACTACTCTAGAGAACTAGGCAAGAGGTTTACCAAACAATCCATAAAACTGCTTATACACCTTGGCAATCAGATGAAAACCAAGGAATTCCCGTACTGCAGTCAATCTTCCCAAATGCTGTGTTCAGTGCATTACAGCTTGTAAGGCGACAGACTCAGCTTCCTATGGATAAAAGGTTGTAAGCCTATAGGGGTCTCCCAATGTATACGCGACGGTACGTGGGAGCAAAATCCGTACTGGCACCTATCGTTTCACCGTGGAGGAATCACCCAACCACTCGACGGTAAGCTACCAGGTTTAAAGACGCCGGAACATGTCTCTAACCTAGACCTCTAGAATATTTGCGTTATGTTGCAATGCGTTGTTAGGTTCATTCAGTTTATTTTACAGTTTATCTTCAATTATGTTTCGGGTTTTTGGTCCTACCGTATGTGATCTCTCGAAACATCCTAAATGAAAACTATATGCCAAAATTATATCATTTCATTCAATGAACTCTATCTACAGGAGAGTTGAGATCTTTACACACACAAAATGATCAACAAAGATCCTAATGCAGCTAATAACAAGAAATGAAAGTTTTTTCTTTTTCTTTTTAAAAGCAACAAATAACAATAAATGCTAATTAATATAATGCAAAAAGATCTTTTGTTTCTCTTTCTTTTAAGATAGCATAATGCACTTAACAAACCTCAAGAGATATTCACAAGTGTAAACAAACACAATTCACTCAATGGAAATAGAACCAATTTTGAAACATCAAGATGACCTGTCAAAGCAAGGAAGAACACAAAGACTTTCAATGAACCATGTGATCTAAGTTCAGATGAAGTCAAACAAAATCCAAACAAGCTAGAAGTGAATCACTCGAAGCATAGAATACCAAACTTTCACAAACACTAGATGAGTGCGGAAAACAACCAAAAAGTTGACTGGATTATCAAACCACAACTTCCCACATAAGGCTCGACATGCAAAGCCACTAGGTGTTCTAGGGCTAGGATACAAAATCGATAGAAATAAGCAAACAACTGAAGGATAAAAGTAATAACCAGTCACACAAAGGTCTAACACACTTCCAGAAGCTGCAAAAGATATAGAAAAACAAAAATTCGAGTTTAAGGAGCTTTCAACTAACAAACTGGCAAAATTCACAGAGCTGGCGCGATTGTGAATCTGCAACTTGCGCTATTCAGGAATTGGCGCGAGTTCATGTTGTGAAACATGCACCAACTGGCGCGACTGTCAAAGGAAAAAACGCGCCAACCGCGTTTGCTGACCCAAAAAATAAACAAGATAAACCAGGGTCAGGCCAACAGTGCTCAGAAGGATCAAACAGCAAATAACAATTTTAAAACTGACCCAGAAAGCTCATTAACTCAGGCAAGCAAGAGAAAACTAACATGCAAGACAAACTCTAAATAGATTCTCCCCAGCAGAGTCGCCAAATTGTTGAATAGGTAAATCCCCTTTGCGGACAGAGGCGATCCCACTAGCCCAAAATGGGTCTAGCAACAATCGATTCACGCTGCTATGCAAGTTCCTAGTTGTATACTAAAAGGTGGATTACGAAGACCAACCTGGAATCCAACGCAAATGTCGAAGTAGAGTTGACCCTCCGGCTCCCTTGCTTCAGCAGGTCACAATCCTAGCGATCCTCGCGAACGGACACCTGCACATGCAAAGACCGAGACAACTACAAGCATAAAATCCACCAAAGTACAACTATATTTCAATCAGAAAGGAAATAAATCAAACATCATAATAGGCAATGAGATTGGAACCATAATAGCAGTCGTTTATTAATGAATAATAGGTAGAGAAAGATACAACCAAGGTTCTGACGTTGAACCTATTCTCTGGCTGGGCGAGCAGCTATGTATGCCTTGCAATAGAACTTCTCTCTCTCAGGATTCCGGCAGCATAACCTCCCTATGCTTCAAGACTCTTACTATCACTCCAGACAAGCATAATCACAACTAGCATTCCTCCAGAACTCACAAAACTCCAGAACTAGCTTGTCTAATGCATGAGGACAGACTTTTATAAATGGAGAAGGGAGGAAGATTCAATGCACCAGGATGCCCATTATCTCCGAAAAGCTACTCAGGATAGATGTCAAGGATAGATGATGACTCTCGACCTCTATCAGATGGATTTTTCCCTCAAAAGACTTCATGATCTGAAAGGAAAAAACATACGGGTGCGCGTTTGCCAAAAATTATTACCAAACTTAGTTGGCGCGAGTGTTGTTCTAGGACAGAGCGCCAATGGGCGTGCCCCTTTTTGAGGATCTCAGTGATTGGCGCGGATAAGACACTGTGTACCTGCGCTAATGGAAAAATGGCACTTTTCAAGGATAATTTGCAGAAGGTGTCTTCAGGGAACATGAAGTACATACTCAGGGAACATAATGCAAGTGTTTTTAGGCTATGTCACTGCTCACAGGTCCCGGAATGTATCCTCCAATGTACGAAAACAAGGGTAACAGGGACGGTGACCAATGGTGACAAATTACTGTGTAACAGAGCATCAGGATCAACAACTTATATATTTCCATTGTCAAAGGAGTCATCAAAACAACTATGTGGATCTGTATCAAGATCGCCTAAGATAATACCAACAATGCATTATTAGAAGCATATGCTCCCTCTGAACCTGTGCCAACCAACACATACCATCATCGAACAAAGTAGATAGGTGACTGAACGATATGAGACTCCTTTCCTTGAGTCTGTCCCACTGCCGTTTTTCTTTAGAACACCATATACATGACCGTGTAGCATCTAACTCGCATATATACACAACTTCTCTTCATAATAGCTATCTATGAAAATTGGAATACCGAAGTTTTACACTCTCAGCTTCCCCTGGGTCTGTTATGTCTGCAAAATGAGCTATGCCACATCTGTCTAACAACAATTCTGTCTTCTTCAATACCTTGGATTGTGATGATGTATGCTCCTTTTGGTCTGGTGTCCGAAGTTTTCTCCTCCATTCCTTTACTTTGTGTCAGAACTTGTTACACGCATAACATCTTGCATGTTTCATATTCCTTTTATTGCAATCAATAGCTTTGTGACCAAACATATTGCAAGCAAAACAATATCCTTTAAAGTACCTGGAATGTGATGATATTTCTGTGTGATGGTTTTGAACCATTCTACTTTTGCATCTGGCTACACCATGTCCAAAATTATGACATATAAAACATTCAACATCATTCCTTGAAGGAAATAATTGACTATCACTTCCACAGTTAGGAGTAAAAGGTTTTCTTTGAATAATTTCTTTTCTTGGTTGTTGATGGGGTTGAATTTTTATTTCCTTATTGAGCATCTGATATTTTTCATTGGAGTTTCGTACCTTACCTTGTGAGCTAGATTCACCTTCATGAAAACCAAGACCAGTCTTTATAATGGGCGAACGCTGAACTTTGAGGATTTCATCTCACGTTTTTGATCCTTTAGAAAATCTAAGATTCAGAGTCTTTGTCTTTTCAAGTTATTTTGTTAGACTTACTACTTCACATTCTAACACTTCATTGTGTTTGTCCTTTTCAGTGAGTTGATGTGTCACTGTGTTTATGATTGTATCATTTTCTGCCAAATTGATTTTAAGTTGACTAATTTATTTAAGGAAATCTTCCTTTTCTAAGCCATTATTTTCATATGCCATGAGTAGTTTAATTTTTTGATAATCTTCATCAGTATTGGACAATCCATCACTATCATCATGAGTATAATAACTTCTATTACCTTCTTCAGACATCTTTCCTTTGTTATGAGGTCATCTAACAATGTAATGACCAACTCTACCACAAGAAAAACATTTGAAAGGTAGCTTACCTTTGAACCTTCCAGAACCCCGTTGAAGTTTCTTGACAAAATTTACCTCATCTTCTTCTTCTGAAATGTGTCCTAATTCATAGAGTTTTTATTTTCCCTTTGCTGATGCTTTAAATGCGGCTTCTCTCATATCTTATGGTCCTCCTTTTATCATCTCAAAGGCATTTAAGATTCCGTGAAGCTGCGTCATAGTGATATTTTGCAGATCCTGTTTTTTTTCTATGGCAGACACTTTGGGTTCAAATTTAGCAGACAAGGATCTCAAAAATTTCTCAACTAAGACAACTTCCTTAATTTCTTCACCCAGATTCTTCATACAATTGAAAACCTCATCTATACGTAGGAAGTAATTGGCTACGCTTTCATCACTATGCATCTTAAGAGTTTCATACTGAATTCTGAGAGTTTGAAGCTTAGCACATTTTACCTGAGAGTCTCCTTCGTAGCTTAGAACGATTTTTTCCCATATTTCTTTCGCTGATTTAAGCTACATGACTTTGACAAACTCTGATTTTGACAAACTTCCCAATAGAATAGTGTCAGCTTTGGCATTGGTTTCATAATCCTTTTTACGTGCCATGTCTATAGGAATTGTTGTTCGAAATGTATATCCTTTTTCCACAATTTCCCAAACATCTGTTCCAAGCGACTGTAGATAGGCTTGATTCTTATTTTCCAGTAAACAAAATTGCTCTCATCGAAGATTGGCGGTCTGATGGCTTCCATGCTCTCTTGATTATTCATTTTGATGGATCTCCCTTCAAGCGACAAAGCTTCTTCTTAAGGACCTACTCTGATACCAATTGTTGGAAATAATACTGAGAGGGAGGGTGAATCAGTATTAGCAAGTCAGTAACTTTTGCATTCCCATAATCATAAGTATAACTTAAGAGTAACCCATGAGCCCATGAGGCATGAGCAGGTAGAAGTGTGAGAGTGAGGAATGAGAATAATTCTCATGTAAATATTTTATTAATGATTTTTTTATTCTTTTTTAATGTAGATAGGTATTGTGTAAACTTCATTGGTATGTGTTTACTTTTAATTTTTGAGGCCCCTTAGATTTGTTGTGTAATGCATGATTGAGTCTATACGTTGGACCAATAAACCATAAGGCCCAAGATCGTAACAAAGTTGCAGCTTTGCTGCATCAAAGTGGTATCAGAGCCTTCATTTTTTTTTCGAGATTTCTTTTCTTTGAGTTGGATGTTGTTAATTATTAGTTCAAGGCCATGACTTCGTTGATTTAGGACTTCCTTTCAATCCATGGGCTTTGAACAAAGCGCTGTTGCTACATTGAAACAACTCGTATGAAATTGGAATGCTAATTTTGGTGCATGCACAGTTGCCAAAGCCTCAACCATGGTGTAAAAATTGAAATATATTGTTAGGAGTTACAGGGTACGCGTCAAAGCTGCTTAAAAAGAAGGACGAGAGCAAAGACGAACTTTTCCGGCAAAATCCCTCGCAAAGTTGACTTTCGATTTTGAAAAACATTATCAACAATCGTGATTTCATACCGAAATCCCGGGTGATGGAAGTTGTTGTTATTCTCCAGATCAGAAATGGCTAATTATATTGGAGAAATGAATTTGTTCAAATTCGGAAATGGAGAACTGCAAGATAAACATTTGGTAAGATCATTTAAATCTTGGTGAGCATGTTCCTAAGGATTCCTCTTATCGGTTTTTTCAATGAAATCGCCTGTTCATTGGTTCCAAATATGCAGATCTCTTTTCAGATCATCAATTGTGTTTTCCTATCTGGAAGAGTCCGTTATGTGGAAGAATCCAAAGAAGCCTCACGAATTGTCTTTCAAGATCTGGTTTGGCAGAATTTTACATGTACGTGGAGATTGCGTGATTGGAAACAACGTAAATATCATTTAATTTTGAATGTGGGGAAGAAATTACATGTAAGTGAATTAATTTTCACATTACATGAATATATGTGAAGGTTTATTAAAAGTCTCGTGAGAGAAAACAAGCGGATGAGAGAATAAGTGAATTATTATTATATATGGTGGTGTTTTATATTCAAAATCATAATTCCCTATTGTATATATTATAAAGGAAAGAGTTTTGTAATTTTAAAGGAAAGAGTTTTGTAATTTTAAGGGGAGGTGTAAGGGTAAATATATATCATGGAAAAAAAGTCGAGAGACTTGGTGGGAATATTTATAGGAGTTTTTAAAGAATTATGAAGAAGATTTATAAAGTGTGGAAAGGAGTTTATGTTATTTTTGGAGCTTTTGTAAAGGATGGATTTAGTTATGAAATATGATTTTCTAGAGAAAAGAGTTGAAGTGAGAGAGTCTTTTAATGTAAAATTTAAGTCAAGTTTCATTGATGTACAAGTTAACGTTAAATCAAGAGTCTGGGTCAAAAATTCAAGTAAAAAAGTTTGAGTCTTTGAATGTAATGGGTGCATGATCGGCGGAGCCTGATACCCAAAAAGTCTGGTCATTGTAGTACAATTTGAAGAGATACTACAATTGTTGTTTGCGGCAAATAAAAACAAGGATTGCCCAAGTGTAGGTTCAAGTGAGATGAACCATTGGCCAAGTTCAGAGGAAACAACTTGGTAAAGTGTTAGTTGTTGTAGGTGACAGTGAATAGGATAAATTTCACCATAGAAGATGAAGAAAGAGATCGAGGAGTTGAAAGCGTGACCTGACATACTAACAGAATAGCTACAAGGAAAAGCGAATGAAGATCGAAGACATGGATGGATAATGAGGAAATGAGTTAGATGGAACCTATTGCAAAAGAAATGGAATGCCAAGCTGATAAACAAGTTCAGAGAACTTGAACAAATACATATTGCTTTGTTGGAAAAGAAGAGACTCAAAGGAATTGAGTCACAACAAAGAGGATTTGTTGAAACCCAGAAAGTCCATTGTTAAAAGTTGGTGCTTGAAGCATTAAATGAAGCCGAAAGGTCTTGTATTTTAAAAACTGATAGCTTGTTTGTGGATGCAGGACATGTTAAAGATGCTGAAGGTGAACAAATAATTAAAGTTGTTGATAATCATAAAATAATTTCATATGTCAACATGAGTAATATTGCAGCAGAATTAAAATTTCTAGAATATTGGTCGAATAATCCAAAGTTAGAATGCGACAATATGCCTTCAAATCAACAAATTTGGCGCAATGGAAGCATAGAAAATGATAATAAAGTTGAAATTGAAGAAATGAAAATGTTGTTGGAACATGAACATATTGTACATATGGAAGAAAAATGTTCATGTAACGAATAAAATATATAAATAATATAAATATAATGTAAAAGATAATAATCATAAATAATATTTAGTTAAGCTAGTAATTAGGTTGAAGAGGCATGACTAATAGGACATGACTCTTCATGAAGAGACACTTGCTTGGTATATAAGCAAGCCTCTCGTTCTCATTTGTAAATCATTCTCATTCTTATTCATATATTTAATATAATATTTATATCCTCAATGCATGATTTAATATTTCAAATCTTTTGGAGTAATTAATCTTCAGAAGGAACTTTGTTCGCTTCATTTGGTATCAGAGCCACGTTTCATAACCAACTCAACAACATCTTCTTCAGAAGAAAATATAAAAATTGGCACATGCCCAGTAAGGAAAAATCAAACAAAAAAGGTTCCATATCGGCATCCAAATCATGAGAACAGACGAATCAACCCTGCTACATATTTGAACCAGTCAGAACCGAAACAACAAAATAATGTTCCAAAAAAGAGTAAAGTAACCTCAACCCAGCGCTACAAGGACAAGTCGTTACAAAGTTTTAGTGATCAGAATGCTATACAGAAGATTAGTCTAGGATGGTCTGATCCCTTCTCAGTGCGACAATTTTGTTTGTCACTAAGAAGATCATATCAGCTTGTATCGACGAAGATGACTGTTCCAAGAGAGAAAGACTTTCAAAGCCGAAAAAGAGATCAAGCCTTTTTTCATCGACAAGCTTTGAGGAAAAAGCTTTTTGAAGAAGGAGGCAATGTAACGAATAAAATATATAAATAATGTAAATATAATGTAAAATATAATAATCATAAATAATATTTAGTTAAGCTAGTAATTAGGTTGAAGAGGCATGACTAATAGGACATGACTCTTCATGAAGAGACACTTGCTTGGTATATAAGCAAGCCTCTCGTTCTCATTTGTAAATCATTCTTATTCTTATTCATATATTTAATATAATATTTATATCCTCAATGGATGATTTCATATTCCAAGTATTTTGGAGTAATTAATTTATAGAAGGAACTTTGTTCCCTTCAGTTCAAATGTGGAACCTAAATGTAACCATGATGAATTGTTATCTTGTAAACAACATCAGGAAGAAAGATTGAAGGACCAATGACAAAACAGAATTTGGAATCCTGGAGGTAGCAAGTCATTGAGACTTGTGGTTGTCGCATTATTACAGAAAAGTGATAGGCCTCATAGATATGAGTCTATGGAAACTTTTCTACATGGGGAGTCTGATGCAGGAGCATCATTCTCAAATGGAATTGCTTATTTCGGTAACTTAGCGGGTGTGATGTTTTTAATTTAATTGTATATTTTTAATAAATTAAGTGGAAAATATGTGTGTGAGGTTTTAATTGTAAATATTCTCAATTATGAGAGAATATGAGTGATGATAGACTTGTAAAGATCTCATAGATATCTTAGGGATTAGGGGATCCTAGAATAGAGGATTAGTTGAGTTAAAAGTGGAATTAGAGGATTTTTAGGATTTGGATGAGAGATTTTAGGGATCAAGAGAGATATTGTTGGAGTTTGTTAAGGGATCTAGAACCTACTTGGGTTCTAATCCATTTGTATAAATTAAGAGGATCCCATGAGGCATGAGCAGGTAGAAGTGTGAGAGTGAGGAATGAGAATAATTCTCATGTAAATATTTTATTAATGAATTATTTTTGAGTTTTAATGTAGATAGGTATTGTGTAGACTTCATTGGTATGTGTTGATTTTTAATTTTTGAGGCCCCTTAAATTTGTTGCGTAATGGATGATTTCATCCATATGTTGGACCAATAAACCATAGGTCCCAGGATCGTAACAAATTTGTAGCTTTTCTGCATCACTCGTCCCCTATATAATAAATCTAAATTACAAAGGAAAAATTAATCTCAGTGCACAAATTGATGAAATAAAACCTGGCATGAGTTTGTATATTAATGAAATTAGTCCTTTACATTTGAAGCCATATACTCATGGTTCAAACCAGAAATATGAAGCTATATTAACATCTCCTCCCTCACATAGGCCATGTCTAAGATTTTTATAAAATTTACAAGGCGAATTTTGGCTCTACCAGTGATTTTTCTTAATTTTGGAAAATTACATATTTTTAACAAATTGGCCTGAAAGATATTTGCATATCTTCCTAACCATGGCAATTTTTGGAAACTTGTGTTGGAGGTAACCTAACCAGTCATGTTTGAAATAAAAACCTCTCTTGGAGTTTTCTGATTCATCTCCACTGCCTTAGAAATCATGCACGAAGTTGACTATTTAGCTACTTTTGCAAATCTGGGCAAGATCTAAGAATTCTGCAAAAACAATCTCTTTTTATAAAACTTCATCAAAGACCCTCGTGTAGCTTTTATACCATTGTTAATATTGGGAAATGGATTCATTTGTAGATAACTTCTTATATTGGTGAAAAACCCATATGCACATATTTCCGAGATTCTCCTCTATCTTCATGCAAATCAAGGTCAAACTTGGCATTTTGTAAACTGTGCAGTTTTTTAGCAGATTTGTTGATTTGCTTCTAGAGACCCACATGTGTGACTTGGTTTTAATCCAAATAATGGGAAGGTGTTAGAACATCATTTTGAAAAAAAACATTTCTTAGAGTTTCTCGAAGATGTGTCGATGTACGAAAGCCCCAAATCGGTGCAGGAATGCTAGTGTAAGGGTGTTTCTCTTTAGTCACAAAATAACCTAGCCGACCTAACAATAATAATATAAAGCCACAAAAATAACAATAGAGGGATTCTATGGGGCACAGTAATAAAAATATGGGGACAAAGGGGCTCAACAATATTAATAAGGGATACAACTACAATAGTAATGGGGTAATCACTAGTATTATAGGGACCTAACATGCCCCTCTCCTTCAAAAAAGTGTTGTCCTCAACGCTTGAGTAGTTTTGGATGCTTCTGTATAAAATTTTCATCCTCCCATGTGGAATATTCAGTGGATAAGTTCTTCCACTTGATGAGATACTTCAAAATTGATCGATTTCGTAGCTGTTAAGTTTTTGTTTCTGTGACTGCTTCCGGTTCCAATATAATTTTTCCTTCCTTGTCAAGTTCTGGTAATATTGTTTGAACTAGAAGCTTGTCACCTATAACCTTCTTTAAACATGAAACATGGAAAACTGAGTGCACTGGAGACGTTGCAGGAAGCTCCAATTTGTATGCCATAGTACCAATCTTTTGCAACACCTTGTACGGACTATAATACTTTGGTGAAAATTTATTATCATTCTTAGCTTGCTTGAGGGACATTTGTTTATATGGTTGTAGCCATAGGAATACCCAATCACCTACACCAAAACTTCTATCACTGCGATGTTGATTTGCTTGTTGTTTCATTCTATTCTGTGCCAACACGAGGTTATCCTTTAAGAGTTGGAGGACTTGTTGTTGATGTTTGATGTGATGTAACTCCACTGCTTGAACCTTAGAATTTTCTCTTAAATATGATGTGATGGATGGTGGTTGATATCCATAAAGTGCCATAAATGGGGTCATTTTGTTGTTGTATGGAAGGAAGTGTTATACCACCATTCAGCCAGAGGCAACCATTTGACCCATTGTGTCTGTTTATCAGATACAAAGCAACGAAGATATCCTTCCAAACATTTGTTTACTATCTCAGTTTTCCCATCAGATTGAGGATGAAAAGATGAGCTATGAGCTAACTGAGTACCAAGACAAGAAAATAATTCTGTCCAAAAATTTCTAGTGAAAATGGGATCTCTGTCACTTACAATAATCTTTAGGTTTCCATGTAGCTTAACTGTTCATAAATGCTGAGTATGAAACTGTGTACTGGCTTTAATGGGTGTAAATACAAAAGTGTGTATACTTGGTAAGTCTGTCAACTACCACCATGATGACACTCTTTCCCTCAGACTTGGGAAAACCTGTGATAAAATCCATTGAAACCTCCTCCCAACGTTGGCTTGGAATGGATAAAGGTTGTAATAGACCTGGTGTCTTAATTGTTTCAACTTTATTTTGTTGGCAACCAAACATTCTGCCACAAACTTTTGAATATCTGATTTAAGGCCATCCCAAAAAAATTCTTTCTTAACCCTGTGGTAGTAAGTTTTTAAAAATCCCGAGTGCCCTCCTAAGGGAGAAGTGTGCAATTCCATAAGAATCTTTTGTTTAGCTGGGAATTCTTACAGAGGTATAAGCGATCTTTGTACCATAACGAATCATTTTTCCAGCTAAATGTATCAGACGTACTGGAATCTTGTTGTAGCTTTCGAATAAGTGCCCACAGTTCTTCGTCATTCTTCCATTCCTCCCTTGCTTCATTTATCCAATCTGGTTGGATAATAGAAATGGCACACAACAATGCTTCCACATCCTCATCCTTTCTGAGAGTGCATCTACCACCACATTTTGCTTCCCTTTTTGTAGATGATTTCAAAGTCATAACCCAACATCTTTGTGACCCACTTTTGTTTCTCTTCAGAGGATAATCTTTGTTCTAAAAAGTATTTAAGGCTATCATGATCCGTTTTTACCTTGAAGTGTCTTCCCATTAGGTAGGGTCGCCATTTCTTAAGTGCATGGAGTATTGCCAACATTTCCTTCTCATAAATAGCTTTGTGTAAAAACTTTCCCTTGATTGGACGACTTTCAAAAGCAATGGGTCTTTCATCTTGCATTAGAACAACACCAATTCCATTTCCTAAAGCATCACATTCCACAATAAAGGTTTTTGTGAAGTCCGGTGTAGCTAAGACCGGTGCTTGGCACATTGCCTCTTTAAGATGTTCAAAGGCCTTTGTTGCTTCCGGAGTCCATGAAAACACATCTTTCTTCAATAATGTTGTTAGAGGTGCTACTATTCTCCCATAATTCTGAACAAACATAAGATAATACCCTGTGGGAATTTTCCATTCCTTAATGGCTTTAATTTTGCTAGGTTCTACCTTAACTCCTTCATGAGATACAATATGACGCAAATATTCCACCTCCTGGACTCCAAAGAAACATTTGGATATTTTTGCATATAATTGTTTCTCCTCCAATAGTTGTAGCACCCTATCAACATGTTCAACATGATCCTTCCAAGACTTGCTATAGATTAGTATATCATCAAAAAATACTAACACAAATTTTCTAAGGAATAGTTTGAAAATTGAATTCATCAAACTTTGAAATGTTGAACGTGCATTGGTAAGGCCAAAAGACATGACCAAAAATTCATAATGACCCTCATGAGTTCTAAATGTTGTTTTCAGAATGTCTTCAATCTTCATTCTGATTTGATGATACCGTGAACGAAGATCCAACTTGGTGAAGTAAATTGATCCATGCAATTCATCTAGTAATTCGTCAATGACATGAATGGGGAACTTATCTTTAATAGTGAGCTTGTTGAGCTCCCTATAATCCGGACACATGCACCATGATCCATCCTTCTTGTGCACCAATACTACTGGAGCAGACTTTGACTTGGTTGAATTATACTAGCCTCTAGCATTTCTACAACCATACATTCAATTTCACTCTTTTGGACATAGGGATATCTGCACAGCCTGATGTTTGGAGGAACACTTCCTGGAATCAGATGAATAGTATGATCATGATCACGCATAGGTGGGAGACATTTGGGAGTCTCCAATACCTTGGAATGATTTTCCAGGAGTTTTTGGTGATCTGGATAAATAGATGATTCTGATGTGGAAACATCTAGCGAACATAATTGTGTAATTACACCTCTTTGCTCCTTTTTTAGAAGCTGTCATACCATTACGGATGATTATCTTTCCTATTTTCCCTGCAATACCCATTAATTAAACTTCCTTTCCTTCCGTAGAAAATTTTATGAAAAGTTCTTGAAAGTAAAAAGCTATTGTACCCAAGGATTGTAGCCATGGGACTCCTAGTACAACATCAGCACCTCCCATTGGAATGGAAAGCATTGGGCTAGTCAATACATATTCTCCCATGGACAGCTTGATATTATGGCACTTTCCAGAGCAATTTTATTGTTCCTCCATTTGCAATCATCACTTGACACTCTGGTGCTGGATATAGGAAGCAATTCAATTCTTTTGCTACCTACAATGAATAAAATTGTGGGTGCTTCCTGAATCAATCAACACTATTACCTTTTTCTTCTTGATTTGTCCTTCTATCTTGATGGTTTGAGGAGTGGTAATTCTACCCAATGCATTACAAGATATGGTCATTCATTTCTTCTTTATCTAGGCTTTGTTCCTGGAGAATATCCTCTTCTTTTGACCTTTCTTGCTCCTTTTCTTCTTCCTCTTCACAATCTATGTAGGATAATTTCTTCTCAGCACACTTATGACCTTTAGTGTATTTGCTATCACAACTGTAACAAAGCCCTTTTGCTCTTTTTTCTTCCAATTGTTGTGGTGTCAACCTTTAGGTTGTGGAAGACTAGCAGCAACACCACTTCTGTCTTTATAGATGTGAGTGGTATGCTTCCTGGTTGCCATAATTTTGCTTTCCATTTTTCTTGCTTACCTGAATGCCTTCTCTAATGAATCAGGTTCCCAAAGGCGAACATCATGTTGGATATTATCCTTTAAAGACCCTATGAACACATCAATCCTATGCTCCTCTGGAATATCTTTTAACCTTATGTTCAATTTTTGGAACTCCTCAATGTGCTCCATTATTGAACCCTTTTGTTTGAGACTTATCAATTGGCTAAAAAAAGTGTTGCTTTTTGTATCCTCATAATGTGCCATCAATTCTTTTGTAAAAATTGCCCAAGTGATAAATTGTTTACGAGAGAAAAGCCATTGATACCATACAAACTGATTTGGTTCCAAATATAAAGTTGCCATACGTACCTTTTGTGTGTTTTGCACATTATTGAGATCGAAAAATTGCTCCATCTGTAATATCCATGTTGCGGGATCCTTGCCATCAAACTTCCTCATATCGATTTTTGGAATATGGTGGGTCTTCGATCCAACATTAGAGTCTATGGAATCATGATTAACATTTCTTTTGTTCTCATCATGAGTTTCCTTTACTACCCTTTCACCCTTAGTGACCTTTTCTTGTAGCAACTTATTCATATTTATCTTCAATTCGTCCATGTTTGTCTTCAAATCTGTCTTCAAATCATCCATGTCTATCTTCAGATCTATCTTCCAATCATCCATCTTAGCTTTCACGCCCTTTGTCTTAGATTCCATGCCATTTATCTTAGCTTCTGTTAGCTTTTGTGAGGCTGGCATTTTTTGCACTTGGTCTTGTAATTTTGATATATCATGTAGCATTTATTCCTCTTCTTCATGAGTCATGCTAGAGCTTTCAGGTTCCTTACTAGGTGTTTGCATTTTCTTTCCTCGGGGCATCATTTACTGATAACAATGCTCTACTAGCCCTTTGAATTCCTTCAAAATAAAATTTCAAACCAATCTTAAGCAAAAATTTAAAAAAATCTACACACCTTTTATTTCTTTGTAGGAGCTCGATATTGCCTCTAATGTATCTCTGTACATTCAGAACATCCAGTTCTAAAATTGTGACCTGTGGTAGCCCTCTGTGTCCTCTTTCCAATGCCACCAGTCTGACCCCAATTGGATTCTCCAATGAAGAGTTATGCCAAATCTCCCACAGTGACCTGATTATAGACCTTTTCAGAAAAGCGAACTTGTATGAAGTGCCACGTGTCACTATTTGGACCTCTAGCTCTGAAAAATATCTATAAGACACTACAGTCCGTCCCCTTTCTGTACCGTTTTGTGAAATTGCAATCTGATGCTCAGAGAGAAAGTTATGACGATTTTCCTCAGGTCACCTGTTTGGAATGTAATTCAAGAGTCTGCAAAAAGACCAACTTCCTCAGATCATATCTCCACAAATATAGCGCGAAAAGATCTGAAATTCGGCCGAGCTGCAGCGCGATGTCTTCTCAAATGGGTTTTTTTCCGACTTCTGAAACGTCGCAGAAAAAAAGTTATAGCGAAAATTCCACGATGACCTATTTGGAGCAGCGAAACCCTAAAACTTGGCTCTGATACCAAATGTTATGAAACCAACTCAAGAAAAGATAGAAAAGATAGATCAATGCCTTAGAATTCAGCCTCTCCGAGGGGGCAACCTCCTTTACATTACATAAATGAACAATTCTTGGATGATACAAATGACAAAACCTCCTTTCTATATATAGGAGTCTAAGGAGTCACAATAATAATATAAAGCCATAAAAATAACAATAGAGGGATTCTATGGGGCACAGTAATAACAATATGGGGGCAATAGGGGCACAACAATATTAATAAGGGGTACAACTACCATAGTAATGGGGTAATCACTAGTATTATAGGGACCCAACAATGAATCATACCTTCAAGAAGAGATCTTATGGGATCAAGAGTCAAGAATTAGATGGTTGAAAGAAGGAGTTTGCAACACAAGATTCTTCCATAAATATCTCCAAGAATGTTGAAGTTTCAATCACATCTCCTCTATAAAAACATATTAAGGACTCAATATTGAAAAAAAAGGTATCTAGAAAAAGAATTAATCAAACACTTTAACCCTCTAGTTTAAGAAGCTGAGGTGGATCGATCTAAGGATACTCCAAGATATTGGAGGCCATTTCTCCACTAGTCACAAAATAATAGAATAGTAATTTCATGCAGTAAATATCTCTTGAAGAGGTGGAGTAGGTCGTTAAATATTTGTCTCTATACAAATATTCAGATCTAGAGGGTTTCACCATAAATTTCTTCCAATTCTGATGGTATATTATGGGAAAGGATATACGAGAAGATATGGAGGAAGAGACAAAAAGAGTCAATTATTCAAGCCTTCAATTATACATTCTTAGTTCTCATTCCTAGGTATCAGGAAGCTAACATATCATATATATTCCTTTCCATATCCCTATGAAATATTTTCTATAAAATTATAACAAAGATTATACTTGTGTCTAAAAGCCCTTTCTAATTCCATCACATGTCTGGAATAAGGAGGCTTTGTGAAAGGTCGCTAAAACTATATGACATTATCCTTGCTAATGAATCAAGAAATTTCCTAGGATGCTCATCTTATCTATAAATTACCATGGATATTACAATAGATAGTTTTTCACAATAGATCTAAGAAAATAAACCGAAATTTAGACTATGAAGGGTTAATTCCTTTTAGATTCTAGATTTGTTATTATTACTTTTTTTTACACATGCAATAGATAATAAATGGATAATAGAAAAAGGGTAAATACAATTAATCACAAACTACAATGAGCACCAACATATTCTTTGGGAAACTCTTTTGGGATAAAACCGAGCTAGAAGGTGAGGCTGCTCTACCCTCTTTTGTATAGAATTGAAATGAAGCAAGTAGAAAGGAGAAGGTAGACTTGATGGATTTTCCTAAGACTTTTAATCAATTCAATGGTACAAAAAACAAACCCCTTATATTACTCTCTCTTTATCCACACTCGGCTAATTTTCTCAACTATATAACAAAATGAAAGAAAATAGAATGGAACCCATTTTCCTCCAAGTGGCCCAATCATAATACAACTTGATAGCCAACTATGGGCTAATTTTGACCTATTCAAGCATCAACATGAGATAAAACTTAACCATTCTATAGTATTATTCATAGTACCCATATGGATAATCCCTTTGACATGGGTAACAAGGGTTGACATGACATCCTCTTGAATTATGGTGATCAACCACAATAGGTCAACTTTTGTGGGGCATAAATTTTGCATCCAAACCCTGATTGATGCAATTATTTCATAATTTGAAAAAATACAAGTGTATAAAAAAGGAAAAAGGATTCTAAACTTCAACAAGTAATTTTACCACAAAAAAATGTCGTCTAAGGCCTCAAATTTGCAATAAAAGGTTTCAAACCCTAATTCTCCAAACAGGGCCCCATCAATAAAATTGCTTTTGTAAACTAATTCCTTCAATTTTTCCACTCTAAAAGCATTGATATGACTGAAAAAATATATGGTTATCCAATATATATCATCATAAAAGTAGAAATGTCTAAGGCATATGATCATTTAAGTTGGGATTTATTTCCCAAATCCTTTAATCCTTTGGGTTTAATAAACATTGGACTTCAAGGATCATGAGTTTGATCTCCTCTACCTTCTTCTCTATCTTAATCAACAAATTCCAATCCAAACATTTCAACCCATCCTAGAGTATATTTCAAGGGGATACTCTCTCTCCTTTTCTTTACATCATAATTGTTAAAGGCCTTGGTCAATTTATTAAACAAGAAATTTCTGTTAGATGTGTTTATGGACTCTCACTTACCCCTAATCTTGATCCCATCTCCCACCTTCAATTTGTTGATGATAACTTATTTATATGAACTCCCTCTATAAATTAATATCAACCCATTAATGTTTCCTTAGGCACCCTTTTATAGGTTTTGGGAGTTGTTATCAATAAAACCAAGTCCCAAATTTTCCTTTTCAATACCCATGTGTCCATTCAAAGAAATATCATTTTTGTTCTAGGTTTCCAATGGGATTCTCTCCCTTCCTAATATCTATATGCTCCCTCTTGGACTGAGCTTTGAGAAATTCCTCCTAGGAAAACCTCTTACTATAATTAGAGGCTAGGATCCTTAGTTAGACCTTTCGATTTCTTTCCCTCCTAGCTAGAGTTCTTATTAATTTGGTGTTGCATTTTATTCCTTTGTATTTTTTTCTAATTTTGGTAGCTCCTAAACGTGATAAAAAAATTGCTAACCTACAAAGGATATTTCTATGGCGTGGTCCAAGAAAGAATGGAAGTGGTCACTTGTGCCATGGGACAAGGTACGTTTCCTAAAGCGAGAAGGTGGCCTTAATATCAATGATATTCTCCCAATGACTAAATCATTGGTAATTAAACTGTGGTGGAAATGTCTAAAGAGAAAAGGAGAGTAATGGAAAGGCAAGTGGAGAGAAAATTATGCCCCCAACATACCTAAAAATTCCCTAGTTCACATGGATGGATATTTCCTTGGGTCTCTCATTTGGAACAATGCTTGGCAAATCCAAAATCTAGTTCAAAACTACTGTTTTTGGGAGGTGTGTATTGGAAAATTTGTCTTCTATAAGGAAGGTGTTTGACAAAAGGAACCTATCCTATCCCAAAAACGAGATTTAGCCTCTGTCTCACAATTGATTATGGAAGTGGGATAAACTAACATTGAGAAATATTGGGACATGATAGTGGAGACAGACCATCCTAGAATACATAAATGGATCCCTATTAAGAAGTGGTTTATTCAATGAGTGAATGGAAATCAACAGAAAATCGATGGAATTCGCTAATCTTTCCTCATTAACATAAGTGTAGATGAGGATGTCTTAAGACAGGGTTGGTGAGAATATGGAAAATTCAAGGTCAAAGAAGCATATTTTCTAATAGTGGGTTAGCCTTAATCCAACCCTTCTTGATAATGGGACACAATTTAGAATCCATAGTTATGGTTGAAAATATCTACCTTTCTATGGTTACTCAATCTAAAGAAAACTTTAACTTGGGATAATATTTCCAGGTATGGTTTTGTGAGATCATTGCAATTTCCATTGTGTCTAGTCATGGAGGAAACCCAAAACCATCTCTTTATTTTATGCAAGGCTTCAAATAATCCATGGGATATAGGGGAAATTATCTTTCATAAATCATGCAAATCCTACATACAGGTCCTTGTCACTATAGATTAGAGGTGGAAAGACCAATTCAATAATAAAATCCTCAATCTAGATTGGAATTATTTCTCAAGATTCCTGCTTTGGAACATTTAGAAGGAAAGGAATAGATGGATCCTCAAATATAATACCCTTAAGGAAGAGAAAGTTTAGGAGCTACTCATTAAAAACATCAAAGAGTTGATTGAAGTAAGAAATTGGAATAAGGAATCCCAACAAACATCTGGCTTAGAAAATATAATAATGTAAGAGCTCATTAGTATGGGTTCTATTCAATGGTATTTTCACCAACTAAGTCCCAAAGGCATACCCTCACTTGATAAATGTCAACCCCATTAGTATGTCCAAACAAAGCTAATTTTTGAAGGCGCATCCAAAGGAAACCCATGATAGGCTAGGTTAGGAGGAGTCTTTAAGAATCACGAGTCAATTTCTATGTATGTTTTTTGAATGATTGGGCTACAATTCCAGTAATGGAGTAGAGATTGCAAGCCTCATTAGGGGCTTTTGCCTAGATACTGATAGGGGATTCACCTTTCTCATATTTGAAAGAGACTCACTCTTGATAATCCAAGTTGTTTGTAAGATCAAATATGGAACCAATCCGCTAAATATCTCAACTAATTGGAGGCTCATAACAAGTTATTCCAAGGTGATTAGATTATTAAAAAAAATTCCCTTCATCATTCCACAACACATCAAGCTATTTGGTAATGTGCTAGATAGATATATTAAGAAATGAAGGGGAATCCTAATCCACTTTAGTGTGGATTTGGAGTTCGTTGGAAGAAATCCCATGACCAATACAATTCATTATCTCACTATTATGATCAAAGATGTCCAATTTCTAGATGGGGTGTCAACATAAGGTTGAAATGGGAAATAAGGGAGGGTGATCAAGGTGGCAGATGTGGATGGAAACAAGGAAGAGAAGAGGAATGTTGTGGTGGGTTATTATAAATCTGAATGACAGACCCTATGTGGGCTCCCTCCCTCATCTCTTCCTATAAAACCATAGTATGACTCCAAATCTCCAATAATGAGCATGTGTCTATTGACCACTGATGGACCAAGTGAGGGAGGTAGCTTGTCCAATTAGTGCCTTGGGTGGGCACATGTCGACATGACCTCCCATATGATTGAGGCCAAGATTTGGTTCATGCAAAGGAAAATGACGATGATTAAATTATCATATCTGAGTAAGGTGGAAATAGAGTGACTTAAAGGCGTGTCGGTACCCTATCCAATTAAAATAATGATGTGATATTTTTGTTGTTGAGAGGTTGTTTGAGATTTATTATCAACAAGGTTTTTCAAGATGAAGCTCATTCATCTCCACCTTAACATCCACAAGGGTTGTGATTTACATAGATGGAGCTTTCAAGTGAAGGAATATTGGTTTGGGCACAATCCAAATTCAAAGGGATAGGTAATAATGATACCAACTTGATGTGAGCCTACTGAAGGAAAGAAGAAAACGTTTGAATCTAGGGGCTCAGTTTGAATTAGAGAGACAAGGAGAAAGCATGTAATGTGAGTGGAGAAGGATATGGAACAAGAATTCATATTCAATCCCTATATAGGGGTTATCAAGAGGTAAAATCAACCATTGATGAGGTTGACATGGAAATGCAATAGTTATGGGAAAAAGTGGACATAGAGTGACTTCTATCAAAGACTCAAGGCCAAGATATATGACCTTTCCAAAAATAAAACTAGGGAAATAACATATTTTAGGTTATCATAGATGTAATGGACCATGAAATCCATGGTTGTGCAAGCCATTTCTCTAGAGAGGGTCAAAATTTTAAATCTAAAGAAGTAATTATCAATATTCAAAGGAAATTTTGAGGGCCCTCTTGAAAGGGAATTCAAGATCACCATATCAGTCAAAGTTCTAACATGAAGGGTATAGTGCAAGGGTACACATATGGATCAAGAGGATTGGTGGGCTCCAGTATTGCAGCAATGATGCTGCAACTCCTAGGACTCCCTTCTTTACTTTTATCAACCCGGTTGTTCGTAACAAACTTGGAAGCGACGGTGTTATATGCACAAGTACTAGCTCTTGCCGCAAGCTCTCACTTGATTAGCTGGCACAAGTCCGATAGGGGCTTAAGCCAACTTCTATGAGCTCTTAGAATAAGATTTTAATTGTGATGGATGAAATCTTACTCAAAGGAGGCTAGTCTACTTGCAGAAAGAAGCTGAAAGCTGAAAGGAAATGCAAACCCTAGCAAACCCTAGTTTTACCGACTAACCCTACTGGTGCAAGAAAAGAGATGAAAGCAATGGAAATGGATGCCATTCACACTTGGAAAGGTAAAATGCATGAAACTAAGCTACTTCTGAAGGAAAATTTGGAAAAAGCATCTTTTGTATTTTTGAGTAATCTTTTAGAACTATTATGCTTGTGCTTTAACTATTTTTTACTGTGCAGAGGTTGATTGGCAAAAGGAAAGGGAGTAGGAGCTTGCAGGAGGTTGGGAAGGTGAGAAGAGGGCCTAAGGGGTCCCTAGAACCCTTCCAAAGAGTTTCACAATGTTCAGATCTGGAAAATCCGCTCTCGTGAACTTCTACAGGAAGTCTGCAGGGGTTCTACAGGATATTCTACAGGAAGATCCGAAAGAGGATTTTGGATGGTTGATGGTGGAAAAATGGTGGGAAAGTGGAAATGGAGGTTGGATGAGGATGTGAATTGGTCTAGGACCTGGTGAATGAAGCTAAGGGGTGATGAAGGTTGTTGGATTTGTTCAAGGATGGAGGGAGCAATGCTGCACAAGAATGTAGAAATTAGGGAAAATTGGAAAAGTGTGGCGAATGAAGGGAAGGAATCTTGGATTAGGGGTTGGAGCAGGTTATATGATAGAGGAAGGATAGGCAGGGATGTATTACAGGTGTTCTGCACACTGTTTTCCAAAACTGATCGAACAAAGACTAGGAAAACCAAAGATCTAGCTATTTTGATCTAATTTGACCTAAAAATCAGAAACATGATGAACATAAGTTTATTGATAGAAAATCATGCAAGATAACTAAGGAAACTAAGCAAGAACATATCTAAAAATGCAAGTACAACTGGTAGCAACTTTTGCAACTAAAAATCTAACACTAACAATTGCATTGAAAGGCAAAAACAATGTTTTTGTGGCAGCAAGTATGCCTTGGTCTCAGCTCATGGTCCCAAGGAGGGAGAGATGAGATCAAGGATTACTTGATGGACTTTTTGTATATCTTTTCCTTTACCAAACTGTCAAATCAAACTAAAGTATGAAAAGATACTTTAATCATCAAAAACAACCTAAGTAACAAAACAAGATTTTAACCTAAATAGTAGAAATTATTATATGAATGCAGCAAAGACACATAAAAGTACACAAAGGAGGTATTGGCACTTGGGTTGGGCCCAACCCCAAGAGCTACAACCTCCTAAGAAAGCTTAGAGCTGGTACAAGGTGAAATTTATCTCCATTACTCAAAAAATAATCATGTCACAAAACTGTTTACAACAAAAGCTCGAAGTTGAGCTGAAATGCAAAGCTGCACTCGAGTGCGAAAAAAAATGTTCAATGGCTAAACTAGTAAGGCTTGAAGCCTTCCTACTTATGCACTACAAGGACTCCCAACAACCCTCCTTAACTTTAGGAGCTTGGCTGCTCAAGGCTGCAGTTAATCAACCACTTCACAAAATCTGCTTGGCTGCCCCTTGAAATCATCTTTGGTGGGCTGTTGAACTCCAAGTTGGTGGCGGAGAACTCGAGGAAGGGGTCATTTAGTGCTGGAGACACCCTTCCTATGAATCCTCAGCCTTGTTCCTTCATATTTGGTTTTCAACTGGCTCGTAAATGCTTGACCTTGGTCGAAAAGATGTCCAAAAATCTGCAATAAACACGTATTAGACATTGTGGTCAAGTGACTATTCTCATTCATTCAATTAACATAAATATATTCAAAATCATGCATAGAACTATGAAGAATGGTGGATTAATCAATAATAATAGGAAAAATTAGCCCAATAAGTTACCCATTTTTGGGCTCATCATCACCCCCCTGTTGAATGTGTTGCTCATCCTTTGAACAACTAATCCAGCTCATCATCTTTGATTGCCTTGACTGCCTCTCTAACATCCCAAGCTTCCGAGGTGATGTCCTCTTCTTGGCCATGAAATCCTGCTTTTCTCTCTACCTCCTCCCACTGCCTATGTTCTTCTTCTTCTTTGACCCCTTCCAGTAGTCCCAAAAGCAATGGAGGACTGAAATTTAGGCCAATCCAGCTGGCCTTTAGATTTTCATTGACTGTTTGTAGAGAGGTTCTCTGGCCAAAGCCTGCCGCATCCTTGTTGGGGAGTGGTACTCCCTTATTTTCAGACTGTGGGCCAAGGTGTTCTATCTCCTGGTGCAAGCATGTATACAACTATCACCCAACAATCTCTCCATGTGCTCAAAGTGCGCAATGGCCTAAGCTTGTCTTTCATTGTAGTCTGGGAGAACTCAAGGGTTGTTGGCCAGGTGCTGATGGCCATACACTAGAGTCGAGGGATCTTCTGGTTCTGATATGATCATGAGTGGCTCACTCAGCTCCTTGTCCATAACTTCCCGAATTTATTTTGACCTATTTTCCTCATGGTTTAACCAAGAGGCCATGGCCATTAGTTGCACTTCTCCCAATGTTGCATTGGGGTCCCATAGGTTCATGTTTGGAAGTGCCAAGTTGTGTAAATAGATTTCTGCTAACTTGGCCTTGTCTTCCGTTGAGCTACTGTCACACAAATACATGAACTGATTGCAGTTCTAGAATGGAATGGTGCCCCTTTGGGCCAGTGTGTTAATTTGAATTGCAACCATTGATCCTTAAGATATAATGCATATGACTTTGCAGGTTGCCTACATTGTAAGGCTTCTACTGCCTAGCTGGCCATGCAAGGCATTTGGGCTTCTTTCTCTTGCACCTATGATTTCAAAGCCTGTATTTCTTCTGCTGCCTATGATCCTTTTCCTGTAGCAGTTTTGTTAACATCTCAACATCAGTTGGCAGGTTTTCTTCTCTCTGTTGTTCCTCAGTTGTCTCCCTGTCTACTGGAGGTTTTTCTTGTTGTTGTTGCTCTCCCACAATGGACAGCCTATCTTCCTTATTACTTTCCTGCAGCTATAGCTGCTTTCTCAGCAGCTCATTCTCTTCCTGTAATTTGGCTCTTTGATTGCTTTCCATGTGCCTCCCCATGGCCAACTCTTTCCTTGATTCCTTTAGTTGTTCCTCTAAGTGGCCTATCTCTGCAACACTCTTGGATTTGGCAATCCTCATCCAAGTGTGAGTCCTAATCCTCTCTTGTTCCAATGCAAAGAAGAGGGGTACAACAAACTTTTGTGGGATAATATTCCCACCTTCTAACAGGTTTTAATATGAGCCCAAGCTAGGTTAAGGGCTCGAATCTAGTATTTCTTCAGTCTTTTCTTCCCCCTGTGGTTGTTTGGCTACCTTCTCCTCCAATTTTTCAGTTTCTTTTAACTTCGCCAGAGTTTCCTGTAGAGTCGGTTCAGCTTCCTATAGAGATGTTTTTGAGTCCATCATCCTAATTATGTCCCTCCAGGAGGAAGTTTTTGGGCTTCCTCTTTCATAGGTGATGGATATCTTTGAAGGAGACCCTTCTTTTGGTTTAGTGGTTGTGTCCTCAATAACAATTGGTTCTTTTGATTGTGGCTGGGGTTTGCCCATTTTGATCTATGTGCTCCTCCTGGCTTTGAATTACATGGAGGTTTGCCTCTTTCTCTTCCCTTTTTGTTTTGCAGGTGTTCTTAATGCAGCAAGCACAACTGCTGCCTCCCTTGCCAACATTTCCGGGGATTTCTCTTCCTGCTGGCCTTTTTCTTCACTTCCTATAGAAATCTTTGTGTCCACTGTTTTTGTCTGTGTGACTGATATTTCAAGGTGCGCCTTTTCCTTTTCTTTTTGGTTGCCTACCTTAGCTATGGCACCCTTCATTTGGGCCTGTTCGACCTTTTCCTTTCTGCTCTGTATCCTCTTTTCCCTTGCTGTATTTGTTGTTGTTTCTTCCTATGCTTTAGGCTCAAAATCTGTCTAATTTCTTTTTGTTCTTCCTGTGCTTCCTCTGTTCTACCTTCTACTTCGATGCCCTGTGTGCCCTCATCATTGTTTTTCTCCATTTCCTCAGCTTTCTCCCCCTCCTCACTGCTAGATGGAGTAATGTTTTCAGCCAAAGTCCTAATGTTATCATTTTTGGACATGTTTCTGAAGATTTCCCAAGGTATGGGGACAATGTAGGTGTGTAAAGAATCTTCCACCAATAGTTTGATGAGCCCATGGTGGGCCAACTGGTCTTGGATCCCTTCATTTATCTTTGTACCACATTCAATTAGGGACTGAAGAAGGAAATATGGGATTCTTAGTTTCTTGGCTGAAGGCAAGTCAATCCCATGCCTTAATTCACTTAACAACCTAAAATAGTATCCATAGATGATGTTAAACCTCCCTTCACATGTGATTTACTTCATAATTTGATAACTAACTTCACTCTAGAGAGGGGGCAAACTTGTTCTTCTAACTCCATTTTTGTCCTCTACAGGATTCTCCTCGGCGGAAAGAATGTTTTCTTAGCAATCTGGCTCAATGATCTCTCTTCCTTGCTCCAAGGGAGCCCCAATGGTAAACCAGTAACTCTACTGATGAGATCAAGGGTGAGTTCTAGGGTCAAACCCCTAAAACTAATTGTGGCATGTGTCCTTGAATGTGGTCTCAGGGATATCAAAAAATCTTCGGTTATCTCTTCATCATGACCCTGAATTTTGTCAAAGAAGGATATCCAATTTGCTCGGGTGAAAAGGTCCACCACCTCAGGGTGATTGTACAACTTCCTAGAGTCTGAGGGTTCTTTCCTTATGAATCCCCCTGGCATGGTGTTGAGTGTTATTCTTATGTATTAATCAGAAAAGAAAATGCTCAGGAAAACAACAGTCAATCACTGAAATAGAGGATAGCTAAATTTGGTGTCTTCTGAACCCAGGGAGGAGTTTCTCTTGTGTTCCTCACAATACCAGATAGTAATAATTCCCTTGTTTTTGTCACCCAGAATTCAACTGTCGGTTAATTGAAAGGAGAATGTTGTTTTTGCAGAACAGATCATAAGGGCACAAATTCTCTTCTCAACACATATATAGATATGTAAATTCAATTTTTCATGCACACAGGGTGGCCTCTACTGTAGCATATATCTTCTTTACAGGAGAATTTTAAAAATGATGAGGAGATTTCAGAGTGCAGAGAAAGATCTTAGGCAAATACAGTGAAATATGTAGGCAATCTTTCACAGTTTGTTGAATACACAGGCAGACTTTTATTTTTCAAATTGATGTCGTTCAATTCACCACCTTGCACCAACAAATTATGCACAGAGAAGTTCTCTCGGGCCTACCTCATTTGGAGCTTGAAATTCAACGAAAACTCTGGGTTCCCTCTTGCCGAGTCTGACTTTCCTGTAGAACCCTTCCTGTAGAAGGCTCTCGATTCCTGTAGAATGGAATTGTGCTTCCAATAGAGCTCGATAAGCGGGAGATTTTTGAAAATAGGCTGAAAAAATGGTGGAGGATTACTGGTTAACTGTTTTTGGAAGTCGTGTATATGTACTCCAGTAGAGAACGTCGTGAGTGCAGAATGAACAGAGGGTGGTGCATGTTTCGACTGAGCATCCTTTAACTACGGCGTGATTCGTGGTGAGGGGGTGAGGTGGCCAGACCAAACCATTGATCCAACGTCACATCCATAATGTTCCTATGTGTTTCTGACTACCATCACCTCCGTTCTCCCATTACCGCCGCCACTACTACTAGTCCCAACGATTTCTCTCTAAATGGACACCCCACACATCTTGGCTGCACATCTAATCGACAATTTTGAATGTAACGGGGCTCGTTTGGATTTCACAAGGATATGTAATTGGCCGAGGGTGGCTAGTTGACTAGCCACCGAGTTCACCCAATCCGGACCATTCCCATAGTCATGCAACTTTTAAAATATAATTTATGCAATTGAAGAACGAGTTTAGGCACTTACCTGCATGGTCGTGGTCGTGTTATGCAGATTTGAGGTTCTGGAATCCCATTCCTTCATTTTTATTGTTGCATGCATACTGCATGCTTGGCCTCTACTTCTGTTGATGTTCTTACATTCAAGAAGAGCTTCATGCATGTCTCTTCTGCCATACTAAATTGTCCATGTCTCTGGAGTATGTCTTTCAGCGGGATCAGCTGCTACAAAATTCTTGTAGGATGTCCTGTGGTTGCCTCTCCTCTTGGAATGCAAGCTAGAATGAGTAGGGCTATACTGCTGACGAGGGTCTTGGCAGATGAGGAATATAGATGGATGGTAACAGGTATGGTGAGTAAAACTGCTACTTGATTTGTTGTTAAAGAGTTTTTTGCTGGCAGTATGAAAAATACTAGATTTATGTGTGTGACTATGTAGGAACATAAAAAAATGAGTGCAATGGAGGTGTACGGAGATGGAAAAAGGTGACATATGGCGATGGATGGAAACAGGGATGTTTACAGGCCTCATGTATAGGTTCCCAACATTCGGGTCCTCTTCGGAGATCAATTCTAGCTTGTTTGCAGGCTCTATAGGAACTTCCTATAGAAGACACAAAACATCTTGTAGAAGACACACAACTTCCTATAGAAGCTGAAATCCTAGTCCGAATGAAACCAAATCTTAGGAAAGGGTAGTGGTCATGGAGGAATGGATGGTGACAGATGCTTGCAGCCTGGTGCTGACCTCTGTCTTTGTCTTGCATGATCCTCCTAACCTGCAATGTCCTTCCTACAACCTGCAATTATTCAATAGAAATTAGGTTTATTTTTCTCTTTCTCTTTTCTTCTTTCCTTTTTTTCTCTTTTTTATTTTTTTATTTTTGAGACAGTTGGGGCACCTCCAGGAGGTTTTCACCCAAGGATATTTTATTTATTTTTATTTTTTTTATCTTTTCAAGGTGTAGGTGGAGTGGAGGCAGGGGCCTGCTCCACTACCAATACTGGTTTATCCAGAGTTTCAATGAACTCCTGCTTAGAAAGGGGCTTCCTGTAGATTCTCAATCGATGCCCATTGATGAGCATGGGGATGGCTTCTTCATTGATGGTCCTAATAAGGACTGAACCATTGTTGTTGCATCTCTCCACTGTATATGGTCCCAACCATCTTGTCCTCAGCTTCCCTTTGAAATCCTTGTATCTTGGATCATATAATAGCACCCAATCTCCTAGCTGAAACTGCTTTTCTTTTAGGTACTAGTCATGCCATATCTTCCTCTAAAGTTGGACCACCTCTTAGTGGAGAAGGGCCTGCATTCTCTATTCATCTAGTCCATTCAACTGAAGAAATCTTTCTTGTTGTGCATGGCTGAGATCTAGGTCCAGCTGAGCCGCCAACCTCAATGTGTTATATTCAAATTCTATGGACATCGAAGCCTTCTTCTCGTAGACCAGCTCATAAGGTGTGAAACCTATTGTAGTTTTCCAAGTAGTGTTGTAGGCCCAGGTGGCTTCAACCAAGCAATCTGCCCAATCTTTTCTGCTGCTGCTCACCACTTTAGTCAAAATCTCCTCCAAAGCTCTGTTAGTGACTTCCACCTGTCCATTTTCTTGTGGACGATAAGGGGTGGAAGTTCTATGCTTGATCCTGCGATGAGCGAGCAGGTCTTCAATCAGGTTAGAAGTAAACTGACTACCTTGATCTGTGACTAACTCTCTTAGGTAACTGAACTTGTAGAAGATATTCTCCCTCAAAAACTAAGCCACCTTTTCTTTTGTTGCTACCTTGATTACCTTTTTTCTGCCCACTTTGTCAGGTAGTCCGTGCACATAATGATGTAAGACAATTGGTTTGAAGGAGGGTTGATAGGACCCACAAAGTCCATGCCCCACTTCTCAAATGGCTCGAAATTCGCTTGAGGTTGGAGGGGTATTTCATCCCTGAGAGTCATCTTTCCCATCCTTTGACATCGTCACATCGGCTGATGTATCTCCTGACATCTTGATGAAGAGTGGGCCAATAGTAGTCTGCTTGTAGAATTTTGAAGGCGGTTCTTTTTGCTGCAAAGTGGCCCCCGCAAGGCCCATCATGACAGGTGAGGAGGATGTCAAAAACTTCCTCCTCTCTGACACAACACCTCAAAATATGATCTGGGCCAAGTTTAAATAGGTTACCCCCAATCCATGTGAATGGGGCACTTTTCTTCACGATCTCGCTCTTCTCTTTTGAGGATAGGTGTGGCAGGAACTATGTCGAAACCAAGTAATTTGCTATATCAGCAAACCATGGAGAGAGTACTAAAATAGCAAACAGGTTTTCATCTGGCATTTGATCGTCCACCACCCCTTCTTCACTTGTAGAGAAATCTAGTCTAGACAGAAAATCAGCAACAACATTTTCCTTACCTGGATTATCAACAATGGTTAAATCAAATTGCTGCAATAAAAGTAACCATCCAATGATACGAGCATTTACATTGGGTTTATTCATTAAATATCTAATTGCAACATGATAAGTGTGTACGAATGTCTGATAACCAGTGATGTAGTGTCTAAACTTGTTTAGGGAATGGACTACAACTAAGAGCTCTTTCTCGGTTACGGTATAGTTTAATTCTGCCTTGGACAGGTTTTTACTGACAAAATATATGGCATATGGTAGCTTCTCTTCAGCTTGTCCTAAAGCTACTCCTATGGCTTTGTTCGAGGTATCTGTGTGAACGTGGAAAGGTAGGGCCTAGTTTGGACCTCTCAAGATTGGGGCAGTGACCAACTTACTTTTCAATGCATCCAGAGCCTCTTGACAGTTGTCAGTCCACATGAACTCAACATCCTTCCCCAAAAGACCAAATAATGGAGAGGCTACCTTGTTGAAATCTTTAATGAATCTTCTATAGTATCCCGCTAAGCCTAGGAAACTCCGAACATCTCTTACCTTCTGAGCAGTTGGAACCCTTTGGATGATAGCAATCTTGTTGGGATCCACCTGTAATCCTTGCTGAGAAATTGTATGACCTAGCACGGTCCCTTCAGTCATCAGAAATTCACATTTTTCTGGACTGAGGGATAGGTTCATTTCAATACACTTGGTTAAAACTTTTCCCAGGTTAATCAATGCTTATTGGAAGTTGGGCCCATAAGGAGTAAAGTCATCCATATAGATTTCCACTTAATCATGAACCAGTTTAGTGAAGATGCTCAGTACTGCTCTTTGGAAAGTGGCAGGAGCGTTGCATAACCCAAAAGGAAGGACCCGGTAGGAAAAGGTACCCCATGGACAAGTGAAAGTGGTCTTATATTGGTCTTTCGGGTTGATTCGGATCTGATTATACCCGCTGAACCCATCTAGAAAGGAGAAGAACTTCTTCCTTGCTAGCCCATCTAACACTTGATCTATGAGAGGTAAAGGGAAATGGTCCTTCTTGGTAGCTTTGTTAATTTCTTGATAATCTACGTAGATTCTCCACTTCTCGTTTTTCTTGGCACGAGCACCAGAGGGGAAACCCACTCACTGTCAGGGATGGGGTAAATGAATCCTGCATCCAACAACTTTTGTAGTTCTTCTTTGACAATGTCTTTAAGGGCTAGATTCATTCTCCTCTTAGGCTGCTTGACTGGTTTACAATCCTCTTTAATGTAAATGTGATGGGTATAGATTGAAGGGTGGACTCCTTTCATCTCCTTACAGCCCCAGGCAAAAGGATCCAAATGGCGGTTCAATAAGCTACATAGCTCCTTCTCCTGAGAGGGGTATTGGGATGAGTTGATCTTCAAGGTTCTTTCAAGGCCAAATTCCACATTCTTAACTTGGGGGAGGTCGGATCAACCACATAGAGATCCACTAAAGCACTGACCTGGGTGTCTTCCACCAACTCTTCTAATGGTAGCATGCTGGGAGGTGGATCCTGAATAAAATTCTCAATAAGGTCATCCTCGGTGTGAGGACCTCCCCTAGGCGCTTCCACTGTGCACACTGGTGCAGAGTAGACCCCATCCTCATCTTCCTCCTCCAACCAGAGAGGTAAGTCATGTTCTAACAGAGGTTGGGTAGGAGGATTTAAGACTAGCTGCTTGGACATAGGCCCATCCTTGATGGTCATGCTCCCGGCTCGACAACTGATGTAAGCATCTACAGTAGCTAACCAAGGCCTTCCCAAAATGAGGGGGTATCCAGTGAGTTTTGCCTTTTGTTGAAGGACTAAGAAGTCTACAGGGTGTTCCCAAGAATCAACAGAGACCATGGCATCTTCCACAATCCCTTCGGGGGTCACGGTGGAGCGGTCTGCTAACTGCAGTATTGTCGAGGTCTTTCTTAGGGAACTTTGAAGGTTGAGTTTGAGCATAGTGTCCCTGGTCATCACATTAATGGCAATCCCTAGATTAGTCAGGGTGTGGGGGATTATGGTGCCATTGATGTGGACATCGACTACATGACTCCAGGGTCCAGATATTTTGGGAAAATTACTTGTCCCAACATTAGGTCGGATAGTTGTCCTATGACATTGATGACTGGGGCATCTATCTTGCGCCTACCTGGGTGCTTGAAACACTTCTCTTTAATCAATTTGTTGTATATTAGTACATCTTTTATAGCCTGGAGAAGTGGTATTTTCACACATAACTGTTTAAGCTCACCCAGAAGTTTAGTCTCTTTTGGGTTTGGTTGTGTGGTTCTAGTTAGTCTCTTAGGAAAGGGTGGAATGGCTTTGGGTTCACTTTCCTATTTCTCTTCCTCATCCTCATTAGGAGGAGGTTAGTTATCTAGGAGGACCTTCCCACATCGTAGGTTGATCTCATGAATCTCCACAACATAGGTAGGGCATGTTGTCTATCCAGTATATACCTACTGGGCCTGTCTATTATTGGGGTTCGGGTTCGGTTGGGCAGGATTTGGGGTTGTCTCGGAGGAGCAGGAGGTAATGGTTGTGGTTGAGCAGGTGGTGGAGGCAAAATGGTAGGAGGAGAGTTGTATTGGGGCCTCCACCCCTGTTGAGGTGCATTCTACTGAGGTTGGGACTGAACATGAGAATGAAATGAAAGAGTAGCAGGTTGAGTATGGTATTGAGATGGATATGACCAAAGAGGGGGTGTGCACCAAGAAGGATGAGCAGGGGGACCCCAAGAAGGTATGTGAGTGGATTGGTTGGGTTTGTAATAAGTCTGGGATGCCCCTTGCATCCCCTGCTAGTAAGGTTTGGATCCATGTGGCCTCCTTTGGTTTAGGAAGTAGAGCGGTTCAGTGGCTCCTTTAGTCCCTTGGTACATAGCTTTAAGTCCGAGTAAGGTTGGGCACTGGTTTGTAGGGTGGTCTTCCCCACAAACGAAACATACCTCTACTGAGTACAATGGACACTCGTTCCGAGGATGTTTCCTTGTAAATTTGGGACAAAAGATGGCCAAAGCCCTCTCAGCTTCCTCTTTCTTCTGTTGGATTCAGAAAGTATCCAGTTGCATGGCAATGGGTCTGTCTTATCTCACTTTTAAGGTCTTCCATCTGATTTGCAAACTCATGTTTGGAGAAGGTGGCGCTGACTGATAGTTGATTCCCCTACCTCTTTTCCGGGTTTCCCTAGAATGGTTTCTAAACACAGTCTTTATGTCATCATAAGGTAGTTGGTAGCTGTCTCCTCCAGCCAACAAATGGAGGGTATCTAGAAGGTCTTCAGGGATTCCTTGGAGCAGGACCAGCTTCAAAGATTTGGGGTCAAGTGTGCACCTCGCTCTTTTATAACTGAGTTGGAACCTTTCCTTGTAATCTTCTAAAGACTCATCGCTTCCCATGGTCATCCAGAAGATTTCTTCCTTCGTTTCCTTTGACCTACAGTAATCCCGGTATTTGTTGTTAAAGGCTTGTTGCATCTGAGCCCAAGTTGTGATACCATTTCCAGGTAACCCCATGAACCAGCGCAGTGTTGCATCCTTGAGGGTAGAGGGAAAGAGTTTAAAATTTTGCTCGTCTTCTGCATAGTCATAGGTTCGACGAAGGACAACAAACTCAAACAAGAAGGTATCAGGGTCTTCAGTGGTCAATCCATGGAAGTGAGGTAAGGCTGAGGGACTTATGTTTTTCATTTTTGTGTCCCCATTGGTCTCTCGGATGGGAAAGGCACCTTCTATTCTCTCCTCATCACCTATGCCATTCTTGTGTTCGGCCATGGTCTCAAGAGGAATGTTTTATTGCTCTTCTTCTATTAGAGGATGTTCGTGTATCTCTGGAGGTTCACTGCCACCGAAGAAGAGAGAAGGGTGACTCATTGATGTGGTGGGGGTGTTGGGTAAGAGTTTTCCTGAATTGCCTCTGTACCTACGAGGCATGAAATGAAATATTTTTGGCTGAATTTTTGGTTTTCTCTGCTTGTACTTGCAAAAATGAAATCGATTGAACAAGAAATTGCAACTAACTAAAGTAAACTTTGTTGGAAGTGAAATTGCAGAATTGAAATGCTAATCTACACTTGCATAATTGCGAAATTGAAATGCTATTTTATGCTTGGAGAATTGAAATTGCGAAATTGAAATGCTAATCTACGCTTGTAGAATTGAAATGCTAGTCTAGGAAAGCAGGAAATGTCTAATCTACTTTTGCAGAAATGAAATTACAGAATAGAAATGAAACAACTACTCTACTCTTGCTGAAATAAACTACTTAGCAGAAGGTTGCAGTAGAAAATAGAAGAAAACTAGCAATCACAAATACTCTGACGCTTCCCCGACAACGATGCCAAAAAGATGGTGGGCTCCAGTATTGCAGCAATGATGCTGCTGTTAGCAACTAAATCCACCTTAGGCTGAAGGAAGGAAAAATTCAGGGTAACCACAAACCACACTCAGTCTGGTAGCTAGCCTTACCAAAACAGGAGAGGGCTCTCTCTGTGTCACGCCCAGTGAATAAACAAAACGATATGGTCTAAGATGACTTACAATGAAATATTTATTTTAGGCTAGTAAATAAATATGGATACAAGAAAGCAAATTTTATAAATGACTGAGTTTCTAGGATGCATGGGACCAACGAACAACAATGAGCAGAGAATTTAATACAAAGGCACAGATTACTTCGTGAGGCAAGACAGGCGGAGAGTCTAGCAATTTAATTTGAAATAATGCGAAATGGAAAGATTGTTTAGGAGGGTGAAAAGGGCATGAATAACATGAATCCTTTTCAACAGAAGAAGAACACAAGACATGAAATTTTCCCACAGGCAGAGCAATAAACATGAATTCTACCTTATCTTACTTAGAAAATTTCACTGAAATGAATATGAACGAACTGTGAAACATAAAGAAATACATATGAAACATAAAGAGAACACATTTGCTACACTCACGCCACAAGAATCTCATGAAACAGAGCCATTTCCTTTCATTAATCTTTTGTTAAAATATACAGTGAAGAACTGAGTTTCTCTCCCACAGTCTCCCAGAAATTACAAGCCAACCCTTTGCAAATGGTTTCCATACAATAAATATACTATGCCATGAGGAAATAGAATGACCAAGAGTTGGGGAGTTTTTCGAATCATTACAAAAGTGGAAGTGGAAAGCCAACCATTAGTTACAGGTGCAGCGTTACAAAAATGACAAATGGCTTGGGTGACTGCTCGCCTTCCTTTGCCACTTGGATAGAAGCCAACATTTAGTGGAAATATTTTAAATGTTTCCTTAGGTGCTGAAAAAAGTGTAGTGTAGATGAGCAAGCCCACTTGGAGAAAGTCGCGAATCAAAAAGTCGCGAAGCAGAAGTGATTTGGCCTTTTTCTCTATATGCATCGCGCCACTTTAGAGGCTGTTTTGAAGTACCTAAAAGAGTCCAAATTGTACCCAAGTGTACTTGTTAGAAAGCCTGACCTGTCTACTTTCCAACCCAAGTGGAATTTCTGAATTTGGTGCTCATTTTCCCCCCAAAAACTTCATTCTCCCAAGACTGCTTCCTGTGTGTCAAAATAGGGGCAAAGAGGTCATTTTTTGAGTGTTTTTGACCTCCTGGAGACTCAAATCATGCCCAAATTTCTTTTCCATGCACCAATAGTCGTGATTTTGCATGCTGAATCCAAAAATGCAAACCATTTGCAATTTGGAGCTCCCCATCCTCTGGCGCGGCGTGGCACACAGGGAGGAAAAACCTGTGTTGTGAACAAAAATTTGTCATGTGACCAAAATTGTCCCAAATTTCTTGAAGTTTGGGTTGGAGATCCTCTATGAAGTGCTATTCTAGGCCACAAAGGCTTTAGCCAAGATTCTAAGCCGATCTTGCTATTTTTTCCTCTTTGTCGCTTTGCTCAATTTTGCCTTCAAACTCCTTATCCGAGCCTTTGAACTCAAGTTCCATGCCCTGTAATGATAAACCATCTGCCTCAGTATGGTTTTGTCCCTATCGGCCTTCTCTAGAAGTCTCTCAAGGTGTATGTTGATGTGCTCGAGCCAAGACTCACGATCATTGTTAATCTCTTGCTCCAATGGAGTGAGCTCAATCCTCCTATGCTGGGCAGCTTGGCGATTCTCACGGATGCTTTTCAAGTCCATGATCTCATGCTGGTCCTCAAGATGTTTGTTCCTCTGCTCCAAATACCTGGTAATCCATTTGGCCCTCTCCAAATTGAGTGACAAGTCTTGGATCTCCATTTTCTGCTCCTCAATGGTCCTCCTAAGTTTGGCACTCTCCTCATCTGCATCATCATCGTGAATGAGGATGAAATTAGCCTCTTGTTCACCTGATGGCCCCTCGTCATGCATGGGCGTCTTGCCCTTGTCCTGTACCTGTGTTGTCGATGTCGGAAGCAAGGCCCCTTCCACCTCGGGTGGAGATAACACTCGCTTTGCTGCTGCAAACAAATGCCTATTGCCTCTCTGATAGGTGATGAATATTGGCATAATAGTGGTCTCATTGCGCTCATACTGATGAGAAGGACCACCTATCTCATGCTCAACCTTCGATAATAGCTGTGAAGTGCTGAAGAGGTCATGGGAGATGAAGTCATCCCAAGTAATGCCTTGCAATCCCAACTGATGATCCACCAAAATCCGGATAAGAGAAAAGTGATAAACACTATTAATTTGCTGCTGAGGGGTCTTGTGTTGCATGAAGGTGTTCATCCTCTCAATGTTCCTACAAATGAAAAATGGGAGGTTCATCATCCGTACCCTAGTAAAGTGCATGAGCAACCTGATGTGATAGGCATATAGACGAGAGAACCTCCCCTCACAGCTGAAGTATTTCATGATCAATTTCATGAGTGGAGCATATTCATCTTTCAAATATCTGAATGGAAGGACTCTTGTGAGCTGCCTCAAGAAACTGGCCTTAATGTAAGGTTCATAATGTTTCCTATCCACCTTCTATTTCTTGTTCCACTGTTCTCCAACATTCGGTATGCCGGTTGCTAATGAGATAGTTTCGGGTGTCAATGTGAAGGTGACCCTGGCCAAGATAGAGTGACCTATAGGTGAAGCACAAAAAGACGGGCCAACTCATGATGAACTCTAACATTAGCCACCCTTTGACAAAATTCAAAACATGATAGATGCTGGAAGCATGACATAGCAAGAGGGCAGGCCTACAATTCAGTGAGGGTGGTTGGCTCATCCTTAACATGTCTGCCACTTTTGTGATGTCTCTGAGGAGCCAGTTCTTCCGAGGATGAATCACTCTGGGTTTCCATCTCATACTCCGAAGAATGCTCTGATGCCATGACTGCTATATGTGTATTGTGCTTGGAATGCCCTTTGATGATGGCATGAAACTAGGTGTTGTTGTGATATCTTCCACCAAGGGGAACAGTGCAAAAAGGGAGTGTTAGGAGAGGAATAATATGATGGGAATAGGGGTTATGGGGGAATTTTTTTTCAGGGATGTGTAGGAGGGTTTGGGGATTTTATAAGGTAGGGTTTTGGGGTGTTATGTTGACAAATGAGTGGAGGGATAGGGAATAGGGGTTTGGTAATATTTTAGGGTAGGGAAAATAGGAAAGAATGGGATGGGGGGATAGGGAACAACAGAAAGGAGGGGAAAAATGAGAGGAGAAAGAGGAGCCTTGGCATCAATACCACAAGTTTGCAACCCTAGCAACAATGGCTTTGATGTTTTCTAGTGGTTGGTTTTATGAGTTCTTGTTGCAACTATAAATAGCCATGAACCACCATAACATTCGCAAAAATACACGAGCCATCAAGATTTAGAGCCTACCTGTCGATTTGAGGGGTTTCAAAGGCGACTTGAGGCAATTTGGCACAATTTCGGGCCTCTGTGGGTGTGCGCCACACAGCAAACCCAGTGCGCCACGCTATCTACATGCGTCGCACCCTTGTATTTTTACTACTGCAGGGTCGCACTCTGTGCGCTGCGCCCCTCTGTGTGTGCGTCGCGCTCCTGAAAATGACTCCAACTCACTCCAAACGCATGCTTTGCACTCTCAATCACTTTTCTATGTTTCTCTATGACCTTGATTTGCACAATGACTTTGCTTCTTGTGGAAACTTGTATATAAAGGCATTTGGAGTCATGGGTTTAATTTTTTCTTCTCCAAAACCCACTTTGCTAATGTTTCATTTTGGCTCTTTTCACTGACTTAAAGAAACAATGAATTTCACTTTTCCCTTTGAATTTTTGGCTCAAATGATGAAAATTTTTGGCACTTTTGCAGGGGTTGTGTGACATAGCGTTTGGCCAAGGCAACCATGACTGTACCTGAAGAAATCAACTGGAGACTTTTTTGAAAATTATCACAAATGATGCATTGTTTGACTTTTCTTCAAAACAGAGTTTTGAAGAACAATCGAAGTTTGTCAACATGACAATGAAACTCTTTGAATCATAACTTTGTAAGGGCCCCCCTCTGGCTTGCATGGCTTTATTGGTCATGTTTGAAGACCAAATTGACTAATCCCTAGACCTAATGACTGAAAATGACTCTTGTCCATTAAAGGATCGAACATTGACTGTCATGGACTTTAGTGAACATTGATGAAAAGACCTAAGCCAGCAGGTGCCAGACATGAGGGGAACTGACTAACAAGCCCTTTTTCGTCAGATTATGGCATGCCCCTAGCAGAATGCAGCTGAGTGAATGGAGCAGGACTCCTAAAAATGAAATGCAGAAAGAGTTTTGATCTCTGATGGAGGGCTAACCAGACCGGCTCTAACAACTACAACTCCTGGGACTCCCTTCTTTACTTTTATCAACCCGGTTGTTCGCAACAAACTTGGAAGTGACGGTGTTATATGCACAAGTACTAGCTCTTACCGCAGGATGTCACTTGATCAGCTGGCACAAGTCTGCTAGGGGCTTAAGCCAACTTCTATTAGCTCTTAGAAGAAGATTTTAATTGTGATGGATGAAAGCTAACTCAAAGGAGACTATTCTACTTGTAGAAAGAAGCTGAAAGTTGAAAGGAAATGCAAACCCTAGCAAACCCTAGTTTTACCGACTAACCCTACTGGTGCAAGAAAAGAGATGAAAGCAGTGGAAATGGATGCCATTGACTCTTGGAAAGGTAAAATGCATGTTACTAAGCTAATTCTGAAGGAAAATATGGAAAAAGCATTTTTTGTATTTTTGAGTAATCTATCAGAATTATTATGCATGTGCTTTAACTATTTTTGACTGTGCAGAGGTTGATTGTAGAAAGGAAAGGGAGTAGGTGCTTGTAGGAGGTTGATAAGGTGAGAAGAGGGACTAAGGTGTCCCTAGCACCCTTCCAAAGAGTTTCACAGTGTTCAGATCTCGAAAAAACGCTCTCGTGAACTTCTACAGGAAGTCTGCAAGGGTTCTACAAGATGTTCTACAGGAAGATCTGAAAGAGGATTTTGGAGGGTTGATGGTGGAAAAATGGTGGGAAAGTGGAAATGGAGGTTGGATGAGGATGTGAAGGGGTTTAGGACCTGGTGAATGAAGCTAAGGAGGGATGAAGGTGGTTGGATTTGTTCAAGGATGGAGGGAGCAATGTTGCCCAAGAATGTAGAAATTAGAGAAAATTGGAAAAGTGTGGCGAATGAAGGGAAGGAATCTTGGATTAGGGGTTAGAGTAGGTTGTATGATGGAGGAAGGATAGGCAATGATGTATTATAGGTGTTATGCACACTATTTTCCAAAACTGATTGAGCAAAGACTAGGAAAACCAAAGATCTAGCCATTTTGACCTAATTTGACCAAAAAACCAGAAACATGATGAACAAAAGTTTATTGATAGAAAATCATGCAAGATAACTAAGGAAAATAAGCAAGAATAGGTCTAAAAATGCAAGTACAATTGGTAGCAACTTTTCCAACTAAAAATCTAACACTAGCAATTGCATTGAAAGGCAAAAACAGTGTTTTTGTGGCAGCAAGTATGCCTTGGTCTCAGCTCATGGTCCCAAGAAGGGAGAGATGCGATCAAGGATTGCTTGATGGCCTTTTTGCAAATCTTTTCCTTTACCAAACTGTCAAATCAACTTGAAGTATGAAAATCTACTTTAATCATAAAAAACAACCTAAGTAACAAAATAAGATTTTAACCTAAATAGCAGAAATTATTCTATGAATGCAGCAAAGACACATAAAAGTACACAAAGGAGGTACTGGCACTTGGGTTGGGCCCAACCCCAAGAGCTACAACCTCCTAAGAAAGCTTAGAGCTGGTACAAGGTGAAATTTATCTCCATTACTCAAAAAATAATCATGTCACAAAACTGTTTACAGCAAAAGCTCGAAGTTGAGCTGAAATACAGAGCTGCACTCCAGTGCGAAAAAAATTGTTCAATGGCTAAACTACTAAGGCTTGAAGCCTTCCTACTTATGCACTATGAGGACTCCCAACAACCCTCCTTAACTTTAGGAGCTTGGCTGCTCAAGGCTGCAGTTAATCAACCACTTCACAAAATCTACTCGGCTTCCCCTTGAAATCATCTTTGGTGGGCTGTTGAACTCTGAGCTGATGGTGGATAACTCGAGGAAGGGGTAATTTAGTGCTGGAGACACCCTTCCTACGAATCGTCAGCCTTGTTCCTTCGTATTTGGCTGTCAACTGGCTCATAAATGCTTGACCTTGGTCCAAAAGATGTCCAAAAATCTGCAATAAACATGTATTAGGCTTTGTGGTCAAGTGACTATTCTCATTCATTCAATTAACATAAATATATTCAAAAGCATGCATAGAACTATGAAGAATGGTGGGTTAATCGATAATAATAGGCAAAATGGGCCCATTAAGTTACCCATTTTTGGGGCTCATCAAGGATCAAAAGACTCAATAAAATCCTATTATGTTCCCTAAATATCCTCTCCCACCCTCATCTAGTCTAGCCAACACTCCAAGTTCTCGAATTCCAGGTTTTGTTAAGGAGGAGGTAACCACATGCCCTCCCCTAGAGAATTACCCCTTTGTTGATGAAATTTATTTATTTCTTTGTTTAATTTCATATGATTCATATCATTGAGAATCAAGAGAAAAGGTTGATCCTTATTGAATTAGGCATCTAGACAAGCCATAAAGAATTTTTAATGCTTAGACATTACTCGAATTTTATTATATTTATGTTATTATCTATGAAAATACATACTTATTGCAAATATTAGTTTCCCATAGAGGTAAGCTATTTTGAACACTCAAGAGGGATTAGTTTCCTTGGTGGAAAGCCCCCATATACTCTGTGATTTTGTATATGTTGTGATATTTATGTGAAATATAAGGCACTACACACACACACACACACAAAATGAAATCACGCTACATCTAAAACTAGAAAATGACAATCTATGTGAAAGGAAATATTAAGAAGATTTATTCTATTTCATCATAAATTGGACATATGCTAAAGGAATTGTCCTTTGGAGTGGAGAAAGCATTCTTATTTAAACACAAACTTGCTTTATATATATATATATATACACACACACACACACACACACACACACACACACACACACACACTAAATGAAATCATGCTACATCTAAAACTAGAAAATGACAATCTATGTGAAAGGAAATATTAAGAAGTTTTATTCTATTTCATCATAAATTGGACATATGTTATAGGAATTGTCCTTTGGAGTGGAGAAAGAATTCTTATTTAAACACAAACTTGCTTTGAAACTAAGATAACGAATAATAGATTCATATCCACAAATCCCTCATGTGGTTACAATCATGTGCTAATAATCAACAATCAAATATCTATAAATATTTTCTCATGAATATATCCATCTCATGAATATATCCAAAATATTTGATAACAAATCTTATCAAGAACTCCAAGATTATTTTATGTTCTATGTATTTGAATTATGATCTCAAACCTATATCAAATATTCAATAGTTAAAGATGAAATTCGAATTTGGATAAAAAGGTAAAAATTTGCAATGTTATAAGATTTGCTTATTCCTCTAATCGCCAACAAACTAACCCAATTTTGAAAGATAAGTGAAAACATGATATTTTTTAACATTTAGCCATAAGTTCATTGTAAATACTAAAATAAATGCATTAGCAAATACTGAGCCTAATCCCACATATAAGCATTAAAAAACAGTAAAACAAGGTTATGGAAAAGCTAAAAAGGATCAAAAATCACAAGAAAGGATATGAAAATATAATGATTTTCATTATTCAACAAGTACTAGTGCTAGAAATACCTAGTGAGGACAGTCAAATAAAAGTTAATCCTAATAGGGTGAAACTTAAGGGTGAATGTGAGGGAGATCTAGTATGTGCTCCACCAAGACTTGGAACAAATTCCCACAATGGTTAGAGACCTTGCAAGTGTTGAGAATGGTGAGGTCCAGGAGGATCTCCTATATAACTCAACTTGTAGTGAGATGTATGTTAGGCCTTAATTTTGAGGTATTTTTCACTTCCAAAAGTGTTATTTTTTACCCTTTCCACTCCTTCTTACAACCCTATTACTATCCCTTTTCATCACATTCACTTGTGTTTTCAAGGAAAATGATCACAAAAGCTCATGAGGTATATTGTTTTCATTTTTAAATGATTTCCCTTATTTTTAATGAATTTATAATTTTTTTTTTCTATTGAGGGTTCCAGATCATGTAACCCCACTGTAAATTCAATAACCAGTGTCATTGCTTAGCATATTTTTACACATCCAAGGAAAAATTCATTGCATGGATTTTGTTTATAGGTTCAAAAATATGGTTTAATGCTGGTTATATCAACACTAGGCCAAACAAGGAATGCACTAAATCATGGTCAATTCTATAACTAAACATAGGCCAAAATATAGCATCCAACACTAAAAGGGTGTTGAGGCCTCAACACCTCCCCTTAATTGTCCTCGAAAATAAAGGGGGTCCACATAAAATTTTTGAAATATTGCTTAGGATTGCTTTGGATTTCCTATTTTTAATGATTTTTGGGTTTCCTATTTTTCCCATCTTGATAATCTCACCATCTTCATCTTGTTGATACTTTTCTGGAGATAAATTTTTTTCCTCATTTTGAATCTCGGATCAAAAGTTATAGTTGTTTGAAGTTTTGCATTTTTTCACTAGTTTGATGAGATGGCATGCCACATGGTAGCCTATGGGGCGTGTTGACGTGGAAGTATTGATTTCATAAAAAAGTACATGTGGTAGTTCCACATCATTTCCAAATGTCACTTCAACTTCCACATCATCATCTATACATGCCTTTACATGTGCCATGTGGCTAACACATCAATGCAACCTACCACATCATCACCACATGGCACCTCTCTAGGCTGCCACATCAGCAAGAACACCATATTAGCTATGCCACATCATCCCACCATCAAGTTTGCGCCTTGGTCCATTTTTAACTTTTTATGTTACGATATGACAATTATATCTAACAATTCTAGGTGATGACAATAAATTTTTATCCCAAGATATGTCAATTAACGAGACTGAGAGATGACAATTCTTAACAAGGATTTTTTTGTTTCAAGAACATCAATTAACGAACCTAGGACATCAAAATTTCACATATCAAGATGATAATTTTCCCATCCTGCTAAGACAAACTTATTTCATGACTCATTTTTGGATTATGGTCCTGGGCTGACCTTAGTCAATTGGATGGAAATGGAGAAGGGCTCTAGGTTAAAGCATTATCTGAGTGACTCTCCACTATAATTTCCCTTAAATACTTGCATAAATCATTATATCCATTTTTTCTTATAAACAATTAAAGGTAAATTTGTCCCATGCATGTGGGATTTATTTTTTTCAACTTGACCATTCAAAAAAACATGCAAAGCATTCTACAAAATGCACTTGAGCTGTTATAGGGTCTTGTCTTCCACAGGCCATATGTCGGGCCACGGGGCATGAAATCATGACCATGATACCTCGTTGGATAAATTATACCAATGAGAACACTATGGGAAAATTTGTTTTTGAAATACATAGGTTAAATGATCTAAAAATTTAGCAGAAAAGGGGGCTACAAAACTATAACAAACTAAGTTTCTTCTGTGAATTTTTAGAAAAATATGATTGCCGGATCATTTTATTGTTGGGATTTCATCACAATATTATCTATTTTTCAATAATACAACAAAAAATAACCACTTGGGGTTAGAATTAAGATTTCATGTTGAATTCTATTGAGTTTTTCTTAAAATAATTTTCTTTGAATAATTTTTAGATTTGAATTTTATTTGGTTTTTAATGATAATTTTGTTAATATTTTGGATGTCATTTACCAATTGGAGTCTCAATATTGATTAATAATAATTTCAGAGTTGGGAAAGGGGATTATTCAGCTCCCAAAAGGACAAAAAAAAATCTTCACAAAACTATCATGAAACAAACTCTTATTTCTGAAATTGAATTGTATAATTATAAATAGGAGATTTGTAGAAGAGGAAAGGGTTCCAATTTTCTGAATAGGAGGAAACTAGGAACTGTTGCACAAGATAATTCTTGTAGAATATTGAGAATTTGTTGGATTGAAAAAGGAGAAAAATATTTATTCTCTAACCATTCATTTGATTTAGATTTTGTTCCAGACAAGTGTGATTGTAGATTTAGAACTGTTGTTAAAATGATGAAAAATTATGCTTATTTAAAGCTGTTGTAAAGCTATCTTTGTAGGGAAGATTTAAATAATAATTGAATGCAAAATTCAAGTAGACATATATGTGTTAGCTAGTAACTATTTAGCATCTTAATGGCATGCTTGTCTTTGTTCTTATTACTGTTATGTTATATGAATTTTTCTGTAATATAACAAGTAATTTCCTATCTTAAATCCAATCAATGTTATTAGGATCTAAGTATATGCATGAAAGGATCTCATAATTGTTTATTAGGTAATTGTATATGCATATATGCTTGAATTGCTTTAATGGTTTGCTGGTTCATCCTAATCTTAGATCCAACTCTGGTTCCTTATATCTTGGTCTTTATTAAGAGTGGGATTGTTCCCTCTCTTGATTGAGATATATTAGATTCATTTCTATTTTTTGCATATTAGTTTATATTTCATTTAGTTTAGATTTAGCAATTCATATTAGAAAGTCTCCTTTTTAAGGAGAAATTAACTCAGTGGAAGCTAGGCCCACCCCCCAATGAATAACGGTATAATTGGGGCCCTGACTGGGTGATTTACTAAATGTTTGCGTGGTCAATTTTGGCAATCAATATTTCTGGTGCTAGAAGGAGGGTTGAATTACAAGCTAAACATGTCAACATGTTTGTTTTAGTTCTTTTTATTTTTCATGGCACCTTCCCAAATACCTATTTGGAGTTTCATTTCTAGATGAGCATCTTCCAACAACCTAATAAAGATAGTAAATCTCTTGTCAAAGAAGAAATTTGATGGTAAGGGTGAAAAATAACTGTAGTTGAACATGTTTTTCAGTTTGTTTAAAATTTTATTTTTTATGATATTTATGAAGGTGTTATGTGTGGGATTTTCACTCTCACTTTCACAGATTGAGCTAAGAAATGGTGTCAATCATTGTTGACTACTTCAAAACACACATGGGAAAAATTTGTAAGTAAATTCTTACATGCATTTCAAGAATGTGAATACAATAAGGTATGTTTGGAACTTGAAAACTTACATGCGTTAGAAGGTGAATTTGCAGTAGATTTTCTTATTAGATTTGAATTAATCTATCTTAAATTTCATTTCGATGATAAACCATCTGAAAAAGACCTTAATAAATGGTTTCTTCACTTTTGTTCTCTTCCTTGAATATCTCTCTTTTTTTAAGTGTACATGCTACAATTGTTGCCATACATTATTCTTTTGAGTCTACTAGTGACATTGATGATCTTGTTCAAACAAGTAGTCTAGAACTCGTTAGTGAACAACTTCAGGAGCATGCACATACACCCATTAAAATCAATTCCACTCCTAAAATTATTTCAGATTATGATAAACCTATTGTGTGTAATGAAGAGTATAATGGAGAATCAATAACTCAAATCACAAACACCCATAATAACTATTACTATCTAAATAGAGAAGCATTTAATATTGTCTGCTCTAACAACCATTATTCATTATATCCTAACTTGTTTGATGACTCTTTTTTCATGTATTAATCATTTTTTTCATGTGATAGTCCCTTCATGTATAAATCCACTTCAAGAAGAATAAGGAACTATTACAAATTAAAATAGTTTTCAATTGCCTATCAATCAAGTTCGGGATAATCAAACAATAAAGAATCATTTTGTAGATAATTTTGGTGAATCTCACACATGTATATTTGATTTATCTTCTAGTTCTAATTTATCTGAGGGAAGGTAGTGAAGTAATTTATGATGAAACTTTGGATAAATTATTTCAAGCTAAGGCACTTCACCCTTTGGTGACTCTATTAACTTCTCATGTTGTTAATCCTCAAATTGAATCTAGAGTACAAGATGAGCTTTGTATTTATATTGATAATGTCATAATAGATCCTCATCTTGAATCTTCTCAAAATCATATTGATTCAGATTATCAAGAAGAAATATCTATTCCTATATATAATTATGAAGTATTAAATCAATTTCTGGTTGAATCATATAAGTATCTTGAACATTTTTCACAAGTAGATAATAATATAGATTTTAATATCCCGAATGATACTTGTGAAAAGGAATTTTATACAAATAAGTTCCTAGTGCCTTGGAACATTAATTTAATTTGTGTAAAAAAATATGTAAATTTATTGCCAAATATTTTTAGCCTATATTATCTTGATATGTTATGGTTTTTTTTCTTTATTTTTTTCCTAGATATATATACAACTTTCATGTTTTAATTTGTATTTTATGTTGTTATTTCAAATACTCAAGTATTGAATACTTGCCAAGTGAGTTAGTAGAGGAATATTCGAATGGCTTCTTGGAATATAAATAGCTGGAGGACTATCAAAATCATAAAACTTTACAATTTCACTTAATGATGTTTCAATATCAATTTCCATTGTCCTTTAAAAATAGTAATATCAACAGTCTCGTACACGCTCCAACACTTGAGAGTATATCATTTGTGTTTTTCCATCTTTCCTACCCACCATTCATATCCTACCAACTATGCCATCCATCCATGGCTTCTTCATGTTCTTTAATACATTTCCATTTTGAATTTTAAGGATCCAATTGAATCTTGCTTGGAGAAATCAATTTAGTAGAATATTTCATTGTATAGTAACATCAATGCTCTTATTGTTGTAAACAAAACAATTAGTATTGACCTTTCTCAACAGGGTCTGATTTATGAAATTTCTCAACAAGTTGCTTCTCCGACTATGTTTTCTCTCCAACAATTTCATGTTAACCATGTTGATTTTCACCATAGAACCGAAACATGGCTGGAGAAGCAAAATTTCTTGTAAATAAAAATGTTCTTATTGAGCACATTTTAGATATAGGTGTAAATAATATTAATCATTTTACGTATAATATGTTATTAGTTAAGATTCTACTAATGTTTTGTGGTGTATACATGTATAAAGGCTTAAAACAACTAGGATGGCTACATTAGAAGTTTGATTTTACGTAGCTTTGGTTGTCCCTATAGAGTAGAATAGGTTTAGCAATAATTTAATTTTCTTTTCATTATTTTTGTTTTACTTAACTGAATAATGCAGTTATGGAAATAAGAAGGTGTCGATCCCTTTAGAGAAGTCCACTTTAAATTTCATGGTTATTTTCTCTTACTTTTTGGAAAGAATTGAAAAATGGTTCAAAGTACTCCTAACAAAATCAATTCATTCGTATAACCAATTTAGGGAAGTATTCGTTCTTTGTCATCAAAATTTTAATTATGACGAGTTGTGCTTAGAGATGGATAATAATTCTATGTTGGAAAATGACCATGTTGATGAGTTGTATTCTAGATTTATGTTGCTTTGATGCAAATTTCATCATGAAGATTTACTCTCTAAAAAAGATTTAATAAAATGGTTTTCCACTCTGGTTCATTCTGCTAATAAATATAATTAAACAAACAATCATGAACATAGTAGAGATCTTTCTCAGAACATTGATCCAGTCGTTAATCTTGTTTCTTTTTATAACCTTATAGAATCAACAGATGAAATTGAAACTACTTTCGGACCACACAAATTAGGTGTATGTTTTACACATTTCCAAAAAAAATAGAAGATAACTCAGATTTAAATCTCTAATCTGAAAATGTTGTCAAAACATCTCTTGATGCCTGTGGCAAAGAGAAAATTCGATAAAAATAAACTTCTTGTAAAGACAATATTTAGCAAATAGGCATACATCTTCTTTAAATGATGATATGGAATTAGTTCATATTGTTTTAATGAAAGATTTATCTCTTAATCTGAGTTTATCCACTGATTCCAAGGAAGATGCTTTTTTCCATAATGATATAGACCATTTAATCCTCGGGAAGCATCTGATTATTTATACTTTGTTAGTCACTACTCGATGCATATAGATTGGTTTTCAAATCTCGATATATACAATATTGATGACTTAATTAATCTTCACGTAAGCGTTGGTTTGAAATTTTCAATTGCATGTTTCGATGATGTTTCTTTTATTCCTCGAAATTCATTTCAAGTTTCCAACGATGTTTATATTAATCTTCCATTGGATGATTTCTACTATCAAACATTTGTGAAACCATCTTCTTATTTTGTTGGTGGTACTCTTAATTCAGTAAATAAGCACTGACCCAATGCTTGCCTTAGTACTATTTTTGGATTTTATAAATTAACAAAGATGATCATGAACATGTGGAGAATTATTAAGTAAATGCAGCACTTTGGTCTTGGTTAATGGTTATGTCAGGCCCTCTTGATCTTATTAAGTCCTTTGAAATAAATTACAATGATATTCTTCAAAGTATTCTTACATATATTTTGACTTCATCTTTTGATATTTTCCATTTTACATATAATGGTAGGATAGAGGCCTAATTAGAAGAGTCCTTCAGTATTTTTTTCTTATAATTATGAGTCTTCATTTTTTGTATATTCTTGATATAATTATACATAGTTCAAGTCTTTTTTTGTTTAGTATTAGTTATATTTATGTCACTAGTCTTTGATGGACATACTTTTCCAAGTTAAAACACTTGAATGGATCCATTGGAAATTTGAATTTACTTAGTTATAATATTCTAATATTAGATTAGGTTTAAAAGTAGCTGGGTTAATTTGTGTAATATTTTACTTATTTAAATAGAGAAATTATGAAGACATTCAAGCTAGAAATGAGTCATCAACAGGGAAATCACTTTACATTTTCTCCCAGATTTTACTTGTCATCTTGCTCATATTTACTTTCATTAAATACTTGTTTTAAGTCTAATATCTAATAGCTTATCATTGACGCTTATTTAATTAATGTTTAATGTTATTATTAATCATGAAGCAAGATGTGTGAAAGGAAAACAACATCCAGATGAGAAGATCATATTTAAACCTTTGATCATAATTGTGTTGTAGGTTTGGGGTTTTACTTTTAAACAAAAGCCTAATCAGTGACCACCATAGAAGACAAATTCATCATCAGCTTAACTTTATCTTTTATTTTTATGTTAAGATGCTTCTTTTCATCTTGTTTGGTTAGAGTCTTGTTTATTTCATGGATTATTAATTTTTATACCTTTTCGTTCTTTCAAGATTGTGAAGTTTCTTACAACTTAATTTTTTATAATATTTTCATTTTAATTTCTTAATGTTTTTGAAATTTATATGGGGAACTATTTTCAAGGAAACGCCAATTGGTAGACCCTGGGAAATATTTACTCTATTACTATAATGGAGTTTGATTTATCTAAAATATATATTTATCAAGCTTCCTTTCTCCTACATTAGCCAATGACTTTGGAGGAACGCCAATATATGTTTCAAGTAATTTAGTTCACTTTTAAAAAATAAAGAGTCTTCTCAGTCTTTTCCTTTAAATCCCATCCCTTATCCCACCAGACTAAATCCTTTAGGTTGGTAGCTTAGCCAAAATGAAATTCTCAAGCAATCAAATCTAAATGGTGGAAACACAATAGAGTTGAAAGCAATGTAAGTGTGGGAAGTACAAGTAAATCCATAGGGTCTATGGACACTCACTAGAAGTAGGGATATGCTTGTATGGTGTCAAAACATCATCATTGGGGCTATAGATGCTTGTGGGAAGTGAAGCATTGTTAGGAAAGAGAGATAAATTATACATTCAATAGATGTGTACCCACTATAAAACTTAAGATCTGTACTTCTTCTATCAGATATTATGAGGAGTATATAAAATAAATTTCCTTTAGTTGGATTCATTTTGTAAGACTGAGTAGGTATTAAGAACTCAAATATTTGTGAATTTTATTATTTGACTTGCTTTATCTAGGACCCGTCGAAACTGGTGTGATGTTTAGAAGAATCTTGTGAAACATATCATTCTATTTTTAATAAATTTAATCCCATTACATTAATACCAGAGATAATAGCTTCATCCTACTTTGTCACCAATTGTTGAGGCCTCAACAACTGCCCTAAATTTTTCTTAAAAGCAAAGAGGCCCCTATATAAAATTTTGGAAATATTGCCTTGGATTGCCTTTGGATTCATATTTGTAGTGATTTTTTGGTTTCTTAGTTTTCCCTAGTTTAATAATCACATCATCTTCATCTTGTCAATACCTTTCTAGTGATATAAAATTTTCCTCATTTTGACTCCCAGATCAAAAGTTATGGCAGTTTGAAGTTTTGTTTTTTCACTAGTTTGATGAAGTTGCATGCCATGTGACAACCTATAGATTTATTGATATGGGTAATTCTGAATTGGAAAAAAATTACACATGGTACCTCCACATCATCGCCACATGTCATTTCAACTTCCACATCAATATCCAGGCACACCTTTCCATGTGCCATGTGACACTTCCATGTGGTTGACACATTAGTGAAATCTGCGGCATCATCACTACATGGAACCTATATAGGATTCCATGTCAACAAGAACGATATATCAACATATGCCATGTCATCCCACCATCAAGTTCGCACCTTGGTCAATTTTTCATTTTTCCATAATGACAGGGAAAATCTAACGAGTCGAGGGAATGACAATTTTTTATGTCGTAGGATGACAATTATTTTTAACAGTGCCAGACAATGACGATATTTTTTTTGTCCTGGGATCTATTAGTTAACAGGCCTGAGAGACTTGAATTATTAAAATAAATTTTTGTGTTCTAGGATTTGTTAATTAAAACACCTGGGATGGCAATATTTCACATCTTGAGACAGGAATTTTCCCATCCCATTATGACAATATTATTTCATGTATATCTTTGTTATTTATCCACGATCTAGGGAGGCATGGTCATAGGCTAACTTATTTCATCTCCCATTTTTACTTTATCCATATTCCGGGTAGACGCGGTCCCAGGCTGACCTTGGTCAACTAGATGGAAACATACAAGGGCTCAAAGTATGTTTTTTTGGTTTATTTATCACATATTTATGTTTTGTTTTACCATGTCAAAACATTACCCAAGCGCCTCTCCACTATGGTTTCCATTACATGTTCACGTAAATGATTATATCCATGTTTATTTATAAACACTAGAATTTCAATCCGTCCCATGTGTTGGAAAATGTAACTAGTTTCAGTCTTCATAATTGTCATTGTACTCATGTCATTATGGATATATTATGTAACAAACAAAAGGAGAGAAAAAAATATTATTTTCAAGCATGAGTTTCTTTCTTCTTTTTGATTGGTCATCTAGGTTAAGAATGTTCTTCATGGTTTTAGGGTTTGTATTGCCATAAGAATAATTTTCATGTCTCAAGAAAGTCAATGTCATGAATATAAGACCCACTTGGGCAAGTTGTATCATGTAAGATAATTTATTTTGAGTCTAAAAAGTCAAAATAAGCCTCCAAGCATAAGTCGGCCCTAACTATGAGAAGTCATCCTAGAAGAGGCTATTCGACCTAATGAAAGGAATATATATACAAGTAGCTTCGACCTCATTTGAAACACATTCTATATACAAAAGAAACAAGTTCGATTTGAAGTAAGTAGCAAGAAGGAAACAAGAGTGAAGGTCAAGAAAGCAAGAAGAAATTGAGAAAAAAAAGGAAGATTTGTTGTTGAGCCTTATTCTCTCACACGTGCGAAGGAATTAGGATTTCCATAGCTATTTCAAGGCCGATAGTTGTAGGCCAAGGTTGCAAATCTGAGCTAATGGTCAAAACTAACATTTGAAGCAAATTGAAGGAGGATTGACCCTTGTTGACTTGGTTGATCTTTGGCCAATTTGGTAGAAATTCTTAGAGAGCTGACTTGGGGTTTGGAGGAGGTCTTGATTGTGGTCTTAAACTTCTCATTTGAACTAATTCTATAAGAAGAGAAGATAATTTTTTTGGTTTTCCCCTTGGAGGGTTTTTTCCCTGGCTTGGGTCCTACTTCTTGTGTCTATTATTTTTATTGTTTATGCTTGTGATAATTGTTTGATGAAATAAATATGACAAAAAAAATAATAAGAAGCTAATATAAGTTAACAAGGTTTTATCAAGGTTAAGGAGAATTGTTTAAATAGTTTCCCTATCAGATTATCCAACACCATGCATGTGGGATTTTTTTTTCCCAAAAACATTTGGAAAAACACATACACTATTCTACACAACGTGTATGCGTTGTTACAAGACCCCATCTTCTGAAGGCCATATTTCGGGCTACGGGACACAAAATTAGGCCCATAATACCTCGTTGGAAATATTAAACCAAGGAGAATAATATAGGATAGTTAATTATGAGAAATACATAGGTTAAATGTTCTGAAAATTTAGCATAAAATGGGCTACGAAACTGTACCAAACTGAGTTTTCTTTGTGATTTTTTAGAAAAATATGACTGCTAGAGCATTTTATTGTTGATATTTCATCACAATATTGTATATTTGTCAATAATACAACATAAATAACCACTTGGGCTCATATTTAAGATTTTATTTTTAATTTAATTGAGTTTTTATTAAAATAATTCATTTTGAACAATTTTTAAATCTGAGTTTTATTCGGGTTTTAATGATAATTTTGTTAATATTTTGCAGAGATTTTGGAGGTGAATTACCAACTAGAGTCTCAAGATTGATTAATAAGAATTTTAGAGTTAGGAAAGGGGATTCTTCAACTCCCAAAAGGAGAAAAATAACTATCATGAAAAAGACTTCTATTTCTGAAATTGAATTGTATAATTATAAATAGGAGATCTGTAGAAGAGAAAAGGGTACCAATATTATGAATAGGATGATACTAAGCATTGTGGCATAGGATAATTCTTTAAGGAGATTGAGAATTTGTTGGATTGAACTAAAGAGAAAACTTCTCATTCTGTAATCAATATGAGCATTGCTATTAAATTTTGAGTAATGAATAAAGATACCATTTAGATTGATTTATCCTTTGCTCCAAATAAATATGATTATTGATTTAGCATGTTGTTAAAATCATGACAATTTATATTTGTTTAAAACTATTGTAAAGCTATCTTTGTAGGGTTGGGAAAAGTTAAATTAGAATTGAATGCATAACTCAAGTAGACTTGTATGTGTTAGTTGGTAACTATTTAGCAACTTAATGGCATGCTTGTCTTTGTTCCAATTTAGGTTATGTCATATGAACTATTTATGAAATATAATGAGTAATTTCCTATCTTGAATTCAATCAATGTTATTTGGATATAAGTATATGCATGAAAGGATCTTATCATTGTTTATTAGGTAATTGTATATGCATATATGCTTGAATAGTTGCAAATCATATGAATTGATTTAATGATTTGGTAGTTCATCCTAATCTTAGATCCAACTTTAGTTCCTTTTATCTTGCTCTTTATTAAGACTGGGATTTTTCCCTCTCTTGATTTAGATAGATTAGATTCCTTTCTATTATTTTCATATTAGTTTATATTGCATTTAGTTTAGATTGAGGAATTAATATTAGAAAGTCTCGTTTTTAAGGAGAAATTCACTCAGTGGCAACTAGGTCCACATACTGGTCACAATCACCACCCCAAATAGATAAGGGTCTAATTGGGGCCCTAATTGGATGATTTCTTGAATATTGACATGGTCATTTTTGGCTATAAACAAGAGGTTAATATATGAGAGAATTGGAGGTTATTTTCAAGTGGTAAGGATATTTTCATGTATCATAAGTCATGAAAATCTCCCATGATAACAATTGTCTACTATCCTTGTCAGTGAACGAATGTATTTTTAGTTTGGCATTATGCCATACCTTTGTATTTTAAATAGTTGGAATGAGTTTGTACACTCTATAAAATAAGGGAGACGGTCAACGCCTTATCATGCCCTCCCACACTCTATATAAATGTTTTGTAATGTAAAGAAAAAGATTCATACAATTGAACTACATAGTTTGAGAATAATATATGCAAATTCCATGGTCAGGTTGTTCAAACGCAATCCATGGATTGTAATGTAAACTTATGAACCAATTCATTAATATAAAAGTGATGTTGTTCCAAGATCTTATATGCAATAGAGTACTCACACTATAGCCTTCTTTGTATCACAAGTCAGTTAGGTAGTATCCCCAATCTAGTTTGCGTTGCAACTCATTTTTCTTAGATAAATTATTTCAATAGACAGATAGATTTACATTTATGTCTTTGCTTTGTAGATAAAAATTTCGTCTTTTGTCATTTGATTTTTTGAATTATTTACATGCATCTACTTACAAAAGTGTGGATTCCCTATAGAAGTTAGACATTGAAGGTTAACAAATGAATATGCTTGTCAAAGTATCTTAGAACCATTTGATGGTTCTGAGCTAAACAAAGGACTATGAGCTACACCTAGAATAGTTCTCATAAACATAAGTTGAATGATCAAATAAAACTCTATTATATTTTTATGATTTTCTAGTTGGATTTTATTACAAGTGTATTTCTTAGAGAATTAAATTGTAGATTTTTTTTTTCATAGCATAGGAATCATTCTTCTATTAGTTCTACACATATATTGTTGATGTTTCTAAGTTTATGTCCTTGGATTGACAATAGAATGTAACATGATTTAAACATTTAAATTGACTAATACTTTTGGTGACATTGTTGGGGAAATGCTAAAATGTATTAGGAAATTTACGTTTGTTTGTCTAAGCACTTTAAATTTCATAATTTTCTTGTATATGGTTTCTTTTTGGGCACTAGAATTCTAGATACAATGAGTTAGTAAGACTATTACTTCATTGAATCGAAAGAATGTTAATATTATATGAATAAGGAAATAGATAATAAAACAAGATTTCTTAGGAAAGGAATTGGTAGAGAATTTCCCATCACACCAAATCATACCCCTTCACATACTAACTTGCTAGCAGGAAAATATACAAGATGAATATAGGAAAGATGGACACTGGTGATACAACCAAACCCAAGGCCTATAATGGACAACTCAAGGAAGATAAAATCTAATATAAGTAAAATTTTGAACCCTAAAGCCTCTACAATATATCATATAGTGAATTCAAAAATAACAGGTGAACCAAGAAAGCAATTATATATTGAAGAGGTGTTCAATCCAATAGTGGAGCTCGAATCTCCCTTTCAAGAAAATAAGTATAACATTTTTGGGGGTAAAAATATGGAACTGAAGGTGAGGTGTATTTAAATGGTATAGTTGAGGCGTTAAAATCAATAAGAGGAGGTAACTTTTAGTTTCCCAATTTTGAATTTGAAGACAACGGTACAAATGAAGAACATCCCTCCATCAATTTTCCCTCATTTTCATGGTACGGTAATAGAAGATCTCGATGTTTTTTTTTCAAGTTTGAAATTATGTGTCATAGTTTTGATTTTTCAAATGATTCAAAAAGGCACAATTTTTTTCCCATTACTCTCAAAGAATCAAACTTATGTTGGTTTATGGGGTTGGAAGAAAACACAATTTGGACTTCGAAAGAAATGCATAGGAATTCCTTAAAAAATATCAAGAATATTGAAAAGACAAAAATTTAAGAGAATAAATTATTAAATGGCCCAAAAATAAGAATAAAAATTAGATGATTATCTCAAAAAAAATTTATATAATCTCCAACACTCTAAGTAAAATAGATTAGATCTAGGTACCATTAGGATCATCTTTCTGGGAGGAATTTCTAATGGATCTGTAAATTTTCTTAATTTAATGATAGCTAGAGATGTTTCTCAACTAACCTTTGATCAAATCAGTGAATTAAGTAGGATGTATTCTCAAATTTAAGCCAAACATGGTAAGGGTTCTAAAGACACTTTTTCTAGTTTCCAAATCTGTAACTAAAGGAGTAATTAGGGATGAATTGGGATATCTATTAGAAACATTTAAGGTTGAAATTGTTGGTACTCTTCAATGCAATTAAAAACTTTACAGTTTAATAATAAACAATAGGAAGAGAATGAAATCCTCTCTATTTTATGTCCTAGGTATGGAAATAAATATCCATTAAAAGAATTCCCTTTAAATAACATTCAAATTTGTGTATACAATGAGTCAAATCAAATGCTAGATTGCAGTGCATGAAGCATTAGTGGGCGGGAAGACCAATGTAGAGCTACAAATGAAATACTTGAAGCACACAAATCCTTTCTTGGTCATATGAAGATGCTTTCACTAGTAGAAATACATGGAACTCCTTTTTAGAGGAGGATATGTTACTCTAAAAATGAAATATCTGAACTGTATTGAATGTAATTACAATTAACTTTAACATAATCTCTATATAAACTTCAAGATTGTTGTGAGAGGATAGATGAGGTGCGAATGGTAAGATGAACTAGGGTTTGCGGGCCTAATCTAGGGTTAGAGTGTGACTACAAAAATAGTAAAGGGAGGAACCTTGCAATCCGAGATAGGGTAGATATAACTTGGATACAAATATCGTAATTAGAGGGCCTAGGCAGATATGACGTTGAGATCCTGGGACCTTGATGATTTGACACAAGGTGGAATAACGGAGGAGGAAAATATTGTTGAATATGAGCCATAAGCAAAAGGAGAGGGTCCAATATAGGAAACCTGCAAAGATTTCATGCCTAGCTCAATCATCTTCTATTACATGGATGAGCTGGACTCATCTATGTTTCCCCAATCCTCTTCAACTAATCCAGACATACCAGAGGTATCGGGTCAGGTAGACAACTTAGATGTGGAAGTATTTTTTTTGGTTGACCCAAACCAGTGTTTTTCACAAAACCTCATCTCCGCCTCAAAGGTTCCGAACCTACCATCCTTAGGGTTTCTGGGTACTTTCTCCTTGAATCTTCCCCCTGTATATTTCAATTTTTTAGGTATGAGATAGATTCTTTTCTAGTGGGATAAAGTGGTTTTCTTAATTCTAGATTTCCAAGGGGTCTCCCCACATCAGAAATGTTATGCCAGTTATTATGTTTTCAGGCTTGCGGTTTTCAAATAAATGCAGAGCCTTTCTATTCCATTTATTAGTTCTTTCCCTCTTCATGAAGCCCTACATTCAACTACGAATATTTTCATAAACAAAGTTTTGGCTACAAAAGGAAGTGAAGAGAAAAACTTAGATGAGAGTGTAGACAAAAAATGATGGGATCTAGGTCTTGAAGGGAAAGAATATGAAACGACCTCTTCAAGAGAAATAACAACTAGACAAAAAGGAAGGAAGAGTCACTTCCTAAAGAAAAAATCAAACTGAAAAAATTAAAGCTAGTGCTGGGTGAAGACATGATGATGAGGAACACCACAAAAATGTGGGGAAAAACCTTAGTTGGTAGAGCCAGAGGGTGAAATTTCAATACCAATATGGTTAGAGCATGGGAAAATAGGTCTCTAAATCCCAATTTAAAATTCCTCCCTAAATTTATATTGTTGGCCAAAGGTTGGATCCAATTAAGCTTCCAAGACCATGCAAAAGACCTATGGATGACACAGAAGGCCTTGCATATTGGTTCTACCTCATTTCTTTTGAAATTCTGGACCCCCACCCCCCGCCATTGATGAAAACAAAGAATGAATGAATTTCATCCCAATATGGGTTAGGTTTCCAGGCCTCCCCCCTCAATATTGGGAAAACCTAATCTCTAAAGACCTAGGGAACTCTTTAGGATTTTATTTGGAACATGATATATCTTATGGATAAACAAGGGACAAGATTGTGGCCGAAATTATAGTAAATATATATCTATGGGAGGGTTTGAAAGACGTGATGGATATATGCATTGGAGAGGAGAAATGGAAGATTATCGACTATGAGGGAGTCCCCTTTAGGTGTGGTCGATACCACAAGCATGAAAACGTAGCAAAAGACTACATTCTCCCTCAAAACAAAAATACCTATGAGTCTAGGCATGGAAACAACAAGAATTGGGGCCCTTAAATATTGGATCTAAGGGATGAGGAATTGGTCTTGGACTTCCAAGAATTATACAATGCGAGAAGAAAATCCATAGTTACCACAAATCTAGGTGGAGGCATCTCATTCAAAGTAGAAAGATGTTTAGGACCAAGTGGAATAGGACACTATGTAATGACCACATGAAGGTACTCAAATGACTATGGTCTATATTTTTCCTCTTCCCTTGCTTCTCTTATGTTAAGCTTTTGTTTAGTTGAAAGGGGTTTGAAATCTTCTTTCTTTCCTTCTCATTCCTTTAGTCTACTTGTCTCATCCCCCCTATTGGGTGTGGAGCCTGATTATCTTCTGTATTCAAAGGTATCGTTGAATTGGACCCTAGTTCGTAATGGGGCGGAAACACTGTCCGTAAAATATTCGTTGCAACGATCTTTGGAGCCACCCCTAGCGGGGGGATCAAGGGTAGCTTCCCTGAAGCCAAAAATAGATGTAAATTTGCCTTGTAAAATGTTGTAATTTCGTAGTCAATTTGAGTTGTTCATTAGGTGGAGATCTGACGGTAGAAGTTATGTTTAATTTAGGGTTTTTTTCCCTAGAAAGAAACCCCTCGCTATATATGAGGGAATTGTATTGCGTTTATATAGATCTGTATTCTGAGCGAGAAGAGAGAGGAGATTGAGCAAGAGAGAAGAGGGAATTACATTAGATCTGCTATAGGTTGTATCTCTTTAGTTTGCTGGATAATATAAAAGGAAGGACTGGCTGTTTCTCCATGGATGTAGCCCAAACTGGGTGAACCATGTATGTCTGTGTCTCTCTTTTTTTATGTGTTTTCTAGGTTTATATTTCTGCAATATTTTATGTGTTCCATTACTCTGTAATATATAATTTTCTAACACCCTCCCCTCTAAATACCACTTTCCCTTTCCCAAGTGATACTTTCAATTTCGCTTCTCCAATGGTTTCACTGTCAAAGAACCTTTTCCACTATGCACTAGAGGAGGAAATTGCATACAACCTCTGATCCTAAATAATTTTCCTTGTCCCTAATGGAATTTTAGGGGGGATTGGGAAAATCTCGCTATCAAATCACAGGGGAAAAAGGAAATGGAGGAAATATCATCTATTAAAAGACAGAAAAGGATTGAAAGGAACTTGTTGCGGGCAAACAACAATCTATCCAAGGGGCACTTAGAATAATGATAGTTTTTCGTAGTGTTACCCATTAAAAATTATCTCTTTCAACTATAAGGATTTAGCATGTCCCTCCGAAAAACATGCTTTCTGTAGAATAATTGAATTAAACAAACCTGTCTTGATCTTTCTTTAAGAAACCCTGGTGGATGGTTGTGTTATTTCTAAAGAATTGGGATCTATCTTAAGTGGGCGGAATTTTATAGGTCTCAATGTCTAAGTGTTATGCAACCAACTCACAAAATAGAAGAAAAGATAGATCAATGACTTCAAAATCAGCCTCTTCGAGGGGCAACCTCCTTTACATTACATAAATGAATAATTCTTGGATGATACAAATGACAAAACCTCCATTCTATATATAAGAGTCTAAGGGGTCACAATATAATTAGGACGACATCACAATAATAATATAAGGGCACAAAAATAACAATATTGGGCTTCTATGGGGCACAATAATAACAATATGGGGACAATAGGGGCACAACAATAACAATAAGGGCCAAAATGACAATAGTAATGGGGGAATCACTAGTATTATAGGGACCTAACATGCCCTTCTCCTTCAAAAGAGTGTTGTCCTTTTTGGATGCTTCTGTATAAAATTCTCATCCTCCCATGTGGAATCTTGTTGGCTTAGGGGGGTCCTGAACCAGGTTCAGAGTTAGTTGCGCCAACCAACAAATCCCTACACTACTGGCCCTTTTGGAAACAACCAGCATAGCGCAGGCTGTAGTCTCACCTGAAGTAGTATGGGGGAATGCATGAACCAAGTTTTTGCATCCAGAGACTAGTGTGATGTCTTTTAGTGCCTCAGATCTACCTTTGTGTAGATTGATACACTCCTAGGGCTCACTGCTGTAATTCGTCAGACAACCTTTAGACCTTCGCGAAGGTCTATGATTAGTATTTGAAAAACTTTAATAGTCAATCTATCTACTTATGCGCATCATAAAGCAGTCCTAAATTAGGGTTCGTGTAGACTTACTTAAGTTATTAGTAAACATCATATAATATATCAGAGTCTTCATGAAAATACATAAACATGCTTTGTGTACATCATTAGCATTTATCCTACAGAATCGCACAACATTCAATCAATATTCCTTAAAATGCATTATTCATAGACATCATATATCATCAACAAAAGTAAACAGAGATACGCAGGACTTATTCAGAAATTGTCTTTTATTGATCTTTATTCAGGATTACAAACTTAAAACTACCCTGTGCACACAGCTGCAGGGGTCCGCGCACTCAACTACAGACTCTACCTAGGCCTCTGTGCACTCAGCTATAGATCCTTTCTTCTCCTATCTGACCCACTTCTCTTCACTACCACTGCCTATCCATCGCTCATTACTAACATGACCTTCCTTAGACTCTCTAAGAAACACCTATTTATAGCCTTTTGCATACAATGCCATGGTCCGCGGACCATGGGTGGATCTCAAAACCAACTCAATATTTACATAAAACAAGGGGCTAAACCCCTTTGGCTCCTAATCATCTACGCGCTTTGCATCCACAAATTGTGGAGACTTTACATTAATTACAAAATTGTATCAAAACTTGGGTTATCTTAACCCCAAAACTGACCAAGGGGACCCCATCCCAATAGGTCCCCAACACAAAGATTGTGACTTGCCCTCGAATCACTTGAATGGCATTGCGATCTTAATACAAAGATCCCCCATCTCCACCTGGATTATTGCGACTTCGACAATGCTTTGAGTTGCTTCATGCTTGACTTCCTCAACTAACTTTTCTGTATCTAGTCCTTCTATGGCCATCCTCATTGTCTGTTGTGTCTACTGTAAGCCTTTAATCTTATCATGGATGGTTTTCATGAATTGATAAGACTCTTCCAACCATGGTTACAACGTGGCCTTTAGCAAGGCCTCCTTCTTTTGTGCTTCCTCTACCTGTGCCAGGAGCTACTTTCCATCCTATAATTTGGCTAGGTGTTGTGCTGGTGTGATGGAGCATGCCATTGCCCTAACTTCATCGTACTATCGCTACAACTCCTTGACTTCTATATTTAGCATATGCAGGTTTGGGTATTCCTGTGATCACACCAAACTGTGATCACACCAAAATCGGTGCTCCGATCACAACCGAACAGAGCTTGGAATGCCATTCGGAATCCATCACTATCCTTGAAGAATTTTTTGTCTCCTTGTCTCTCAAGCTTTACCACAATTCAAACCTAGATCACTAGGCCCTAAAACAAGACTGCTCCCTCAGGATTTACCATGTATCCCACCAAAACCGGTCAAGGGATTCCTAGGCCTTTGGGAATGAACCTTGAGACCACCTCTGCCCCCATTTCCAAAATCCATCCAGCAATTCCAAAGTTCCAAAACCGAAATAAACATCCCAACATACCATGGCATCTGGAAAAAGGCTAGGCTAGGCTGAAAACCACTATCATAACCTAGCAAGACCATGTCACTGACAGCAAGAGAACCATACACCAACATGCAAATCCATGCTCCAAACCAGCTAGGAAATCACACATGCAAAAGGTTACCTACAAGTATTCCTACTAAGGCTACTTGATCCTACTTTCCTTTCCTTGTTCCTTGCTTGCTTTTCCTTTCCTTTCATTACTTTCCCTTTCCTTTGCTCCAACTAGAGTGCTCCAAGAAAACTCTAAGTGACCAAGAGAGTGAGAAAGAGAGAGAGAATAATGAGAGAGCTCCAAAATTGAACTTGATAAGAAGCTTCACATTGAATAAGATCTTAACGCTGACTATGAAAACTTGCCCACTGATCCTCAGAAGCCTTTTGATTAATAAGGCCTCTAATTTCTTCATTTTCCATTGTTTTCCTTCATTTTCCTCCTCATATGCAGCTTGAGACCCTTTACCTTCCTTTTCTCCTAATTTCCTTTATTTTCATAAATAAGTGTGCCAAAAATTACTTTTTTCATTTTAATTCCTTTTCCTTAGCCTTTTCCAATTTCCTTAGCCAAAACACTCATCCAGTGATGCCCACTAGGATATATTTGCCCAACATTCAGCTTGGAATAAGTGTCCCTTACCTGTGGTCTTATTTTTTCTTTATTAACTTTTATTACAGAACCCTCCCCCTTGGGGAACATCATCCTCAGCATTAAACCACACCAAGACCTTAGCAACATTGCTGAAAAGCAAACATAATGCCTATGGAGCTTTATAACTTAGCTCGTTGCAGTATTTACAATGAAGAACCTGCTCAAAAGAAAAACATCATGACAACATGACAAGATAATAACCACACCGCCTCTTCGAGCTTTATAACTTAGCTCATGGCGGTATCTACATCCATATACATATACATATACAAATATCAAAACGTTAGCAAAACATATTCCAAACATAACCAACATCAAACCAAAATTGCTTTGCCTCAACTATAAAACAATGAAGGATATAGGGCCTGCATCTGATCTGCCATCTCCCATGTAGCTTCTTCAGGCCCAAAGTATTTTCACTACACTTTAACTTGCTCTATGGCTCTGTTCCTGAGCATGAGATGTTTCCACTGTAATACACACTGAGGCTCCGGCTAGAACTCTCATTCTTGCTCCACCTACAATACAGACCAATCAATAACATGATCAACATCCTTTATAGACTTCTTAAACAATGAAATATGGAAAACATCATGGAATTTCACCGTTGGCAGTAGTGCAAGTCAATATGCCACTGGTCCAATCCTCTCAAGGATCTCAAAAGGCTTGCAATACCGTGGTGCCAACTTCGCACATGAACCAACTCTCAAAGAGTTTTTCTTGGGCTTTATGTGCAAATACAAATATTCTCCAACCTGAAACTCTTTGAACACCCTATGTTGATCTGCATAACTCTTTTTTCTATCTTGTGTTGCCTTTATATTCTTCTTTATAACCTGCATCTCCTGCTCCATTTTCATCAACATGTTCAGTCCAAATAAGTACCCTATTCACTAGATCACTCTAACTGATCAAAGTGTTAAAACTCTTCCCATACAATGCCTTGAAAGGAATCATCCTCAATGACTCCTGATAACCATTTTTGTATGTGAGCTCAACCAATGGTATACAATCTTCCCATTTCCTTTGCTAGTGCATCACATACATCCTCAACATATCTTCCAAGATCCTCTTGACCCTCTCTATCTGATCATCTGTCTATGAATGACAAGTTGTGCTGAAGGCCAACTTTGTACCCAAGCCTAAAAATAGCTTCTTCCAAAACTTGGAATTGAATTTTTCATCTCTGTCCAACATAATCTTCTTTGGAACATCATGTAGTCTCACTATATCTCTAATGAACACCTGTGCTACCTCACTAGATGAATATTTATTCTTTACCGGAATTAAGTGAGCTACCTTTCTCAATCTATCAACCACAACCATAAAATAACCATGTTGCTTCACTGTCCTCGAAAGACCTATGATGAAATTCATGGAAATGACCTCCCATTTCCATTTCAAAATCGTTATAGGTTGTAGTAGATTGCCCGGATGCTTGCACTCTGCCTTTACCTGCTAACAATCTAAGCATCTAACCATGAACTCGGCCACTTCTTTCTTTAGATTTGGCCAATAATAGAACTTCTTTACCATCATCAATGTCTTCTGATATCCTGGATGATCCAAATACGGTTTCACATGAAACTCCTCAAGATAATATTGTTGATCTGACTGCAATTAGACACATAGATCCTATCTCGAAAACTCACCAAGCCATCGGTCATGAAATGATAGTTTGCATCCTAATCACCTATACTTGTACCTGTACCTGTATTCTATTATAACCTGTGCATGG